>JAKTPN010000225.1:486701-540775 GCA_030557665.1 Blastobotrys apis
AAACATTCGTGTATCGTAAAAAAAAAAAAAAAAAAAGAGCAGACCAAAGATCAATAATCGTAATAAGTAGCAAAAAAATTCAAACCCCTTTTTAGGACTTGTTGGAGTTGGGATTCTTGTTTTCCGTACCCCGAGACTGAGGAGCTGGAGCGGGGATCGGATAATGATAACCATAATAATAAGGTGGTGGATAAACAACTGATCCATCACCACCATAAGGATAGTATTGAGGGACACCCATAACTGGCATTGGTGGGTAATAACCTTCCATTCCACCATAATATGCTGCACCTGCAGCGGCATCTGGTCCCGCGGTATCTCCACCATCTGGTTTTTGAAAACCGTACAAACTTGGATCAATATCAGGCATCATACCTCCTGGTGCGGCTTGTGGGTGGATCTGATGCTGTTGTGGCATGACAAAATTTCGTGGAACAAACGGTCTCAATTGGTCCAATCGAAGCTCCTTGATTGACCCATCAGTTTGTGGTTGGCCAGTAGTTGAATGTGGTTTCCCATGTTGCTGACCAGAAGACGGTGGTTTGAAGCTTGACTTCTGTGGCTGGTACTGCTGCTGTTGTGGTGGTGGCGGTGGTGGTTGCTGTTGCATTGGCGCAGTTGGTCGGTTTTCTTTAAACTTCTCGGCAAATGAACTGGTTCGGTACCCACCCGTAACCTCACCACGTTTATGTGGAGGAGAATAAACGCCAGCAGTAGACACAGATTCATAGGACCCCTTTCGGCTACCCCAATGAGAGAATACCTTGGCAGAACTTGCAGAAGAAACAGTAGACAGTGGAGATTGTCGGTCTCGAGTACTGGCTGGAGATACACTGCTGGGGGATGGAGTATTGAAAGGAGACGATCCACGTTGGGCTTGCATGGAAGCTTCTTGACCAGATGGTGGTGAATCGTACTGATAACCAGGCCGCATGGAGGTGGAACGCCACTTGTTCTGGGGGATGGGCTTCTTGTTGTTTGGCAATGGCGTGACTGGCATGCTGGAATGTCGAGCGTGAACTCGTTGTTGGTTGTATTGTTGTTGATGAGAGTAAGGTTGTTGATATTGACCTTGAGAGTGATGGTGGGAATGACCTTGTTGGTATGGTTGTGGATGTTGAGCTTGTGATTGTGGTTGTTGTTGCGGTTGTTGAGAACCATACTTTGGCATACTGATCGGTGGTGGAGCCAAGTTCAACTTGTATTCAGAAGAATTCTTATTGGCTTGATTGTGATGGTTCAATTCTCGATATTGAACATGCATTGTTTTGTCCATAAATACAGTATGGTTTTCCTGTTCAACCGCTTCAGCAGCGGCCTCTTCAGAATCAAACTTGACAAATGCAAAAGAATTGTTCCGTTGTTCATTACCATACTTTGGATCTGGGTAACGTACAATAACATTGCAATCCACAATAGTACCGTGTTGACTGAAACGATCGACAATCAAATCTTCAGTAACGCGGCAATCCAATTGACCAATAAAAATGGACTGCTTGTCAATTGAACCTTGACCAGCACCTGGTGAATCAAGATTTTGTGCCCATTCAGCAGACCAATCATTTTCAATTCTCAAGCTAGCAAAAGCCCGAATTGCGTCATCACGATAAGCAAACTTGGCATACCAATTGCTTCCCTTCTTGTAGCTACCCAATGGAATTTTGGTGTGAACCAGCTGTTCAACCTCACCATACTGCGACAAAAATTCGTACACAATTTTTTCGTCGGCCAACGAATCCTTCAATGGAGTAACATACAAAGTACGATTGACCCGAGCTGGCTCAACCCGGATGATTCGATCATTCAACATGGAATGCTGACCACCAGCCAATGCAGCAGCGGCATCTTCATCGTTGCTGTATTGAACAAATGCATATGGCCGGTTGTTTGGATCTCGCAAAACCTTGACCAATGCAATATTACCCCATTGTTTGAAATGATCCTGGACAGAATTACACAATTGATCATCAGAATGAGCTGCAGACAAACTGGCAACAAATACACAAGAGGATGGTCGGCCACGGTTCTTACGAGGCTTGGAGTGTGGCAAAAGTGAAGATTTTTCAACAGGAGCGGTATCCACGTATTGGCCTCCAGTTTGAATTTCCCGGTCACTATCCTCCTCGTCGTCTTCTTCTTCTTCTTCTTCATCTTCCTCCTCCTCCTCCTCACCATCTTCATCCACTTCTTCCTCCTCATCACATTCTTCGGCGTCGTCATCCTCCACATCATTGACGGCATCATCTTCTTCCTCAGACTCAACCTCTTCATCATTTACAATAACATCCTCTTCACATTCAGCTCCTTCATTACCTCCACAAGCATCAACTGCTTCAGATTTCAAACCTCTATCGCCATCAATTTCATCATGATCAACTTCAGACAATGATGCCACTTTATCATCTCCAACCGAATCTGATTGAGCGACATGACAGATAATATTAGCTGGACTAACTTCAACATCATCAGAGTCTCGATCTATTGTAAAGTTAGCATCAATTGAAAAGCGATTTCAGAATTTAAAAAAAAAAAAAAAAAAAAAAAAAAAAGAAAAAAGAAAAAAGAAAACGACAACAGTAACATACCCAGCGCTTCACTCTTAGGAGATTCATTCTTTGGCAAAGAGATAGTAGAATCTTTAGATTCGATGGCAATGTCGGCTGGCGATGATGGGCGCTTAGCGCTAGTTGACTCGAGGTCACGTTCAAGTTCTTGTCGAGACATTATCAAGCGCCAAAGAAAAAGAAACAAATACTTGAATAGAGCTTTGGCAATAGCAGTCAAGCGATTCGTTGAAATAAAATAAATAGTGTCGATGCTTTAAACTCGCAGAAGTGAATTTTTTTGGCGCTTAGGGAAAAAAAAAAGGTTGAAAATGCAACAAATGAAATGCGATTGGAATAAGGAAAAAAGGGGAAGGGAGAAACAAAAGCGAAGGAATTGGGCAAACGCTTATATTTATATAATTTGAAAACCACAATCGATTTAACTGGCGGCGATCTCATCACCATTCAGGTGTGATGGGGCTCATCACGAGCCAATTAGGAAAAGATCGACACATCTTCTTCAGCGCTTAAATCTAAATCATGTACAACTTCCTGAATCCATTAGGTGAGTGAACAGGGAATATAATGCAAAAATAAGAATTAATCTAACACTCTCGAATAACGGCGGCCAACAATAGGATATGAAGGTTGCGAATGCGATGAAATTCAAGTTTAATTTTCGAAATATGGGCCGATGAAGGTCTCGGACCCACAACTTTGTCTCGGTATCGCTTTAATCGCCGAATTGATCGTTTATATTGCTTTGGAAACCGTTTGGTCACCAACTTGATAGAATCACCTGCAAATAATGAAATAAGTTAGTATGACTACAATCATAGACCAGAAAAGCATACCTGCAGTGTTTGAAGGACTGTTGAAAAAAAGGAGGGAGAAACGTTAGTCAAAGCGGTGTCGGCTAATAGTGCATGATACATGCATGAAATATTAAAATTAACGTACCTTTCTTTCAAAGCCATGAATAGCTTGAAGTCACAAACAATTTCTTTTAATACGTAATGGTGTGAATTGAGGTATTCTTGAATTGTTTTTGTCAACGTGTCCGCCGCATCCGGGTTGCAGGTTTGGATCAAACTGTCGCAAATGGTAATTTTCTGATCCAACCAATTCATTTTAGCGGGAAGAATGTTTGACCTGCTTTCATTAACGTGATTTTGGGCATTTTTAAACAGATAATTCATTGACTTGGATGTGTTGTTGTTGGAGAACAATGGTGTAATCATCCCAGATGTGATGGTTGTGAGTTACTACTCCACGGTCGCTATTTACTTTGGCCTCTGCGTTTTTAACCTTCCGAGTCCTGTGGGGAGTCGGAGTCGGCGCCGGCGTCGGCATCGGCGGCTTAACTTCAATTGCCACCGAGAGACTTTTTTACAAGGAGGCGCCGCCCGCCCAGCTTTCTTCACCGCGATACTAAAACCGAAAACTATCGCTACTGTCGATGGACGAGACATCCAATGAGAAAAGAGGAATTACAAAGCGCAATTGAAAACGTAAAACAATATCCATAATTAATCCTGGTTATGGCGACTATATACACATATAAATAAAATATAGTTAAAATATGATGATTTTGGATCCCTTGGCTTGCACATAATTGTAAAGAAATAATATAGTTAGGCCTTTTCAATACCACCCAAAGCATTCATTTGCATTTGATGAAAGGCTTTGATCCCTTTTTCTCTCAGATTGGCCATTACAAACGACATTCCTTGTCGTGATTGAGAAATGTTCTTGGTGAACCGTTTATAACTCCATTTTTCAATTCTGTCTCGAACGCCCCATCCAAAGTTGCTTTCAAATGAAACATGATTGGAAACCACTGTTCGATTGGCCCGCTTGTGATCTTCCGAATAAACACTATACTCATTAACTTTTAACACCCCGGTATGGTCAAGGTTTCGAGTCCAACTTTCCATCAACCTCTTCTTTGGATCAACAACAGTCGTTTCCAAAACCCAAGATTCCGAAATTTTCCCCATAAATGGTTTAATAAACGCGGGTAATCGACCTTTCTTTCGGATTAACCGTTCTGTATGCAATCTGTTTTGGCTATCCACCCATTGAGCTACCGTATCAGCCGAAGCTACATGCGAAGAAAACGGACTAGAAGTGTTAGTCTTTGGCTGACTGAGAGATAACAGAGATACGTACTTCGGATATTTGTTGAAGTATGCAATGCTAGTCGTTGAGAAGTCGAAACTGAAGACGTTAGTGACTTTTCGTTCTTAAGATTTGTAAACAACGTACTCATATTTGTGAGAGGACCTATACGCCAAAACCATGGTTGGCTAATAATACTTTTTTTTTTTGGATGCAAAAAGTGGAGGAAAAAAAAATATAAATTTAGAAAATCGCAGTTGCAGTAGTAATCGAAAGTTGGAATCTCAGTACAGCCAGTATAAAACTTTGGCTCTTTGAAGAAACCGAAAGGAGCTGTAGGATAATTGTTGTAGTCAGAAAGTGAAAGTAAAAAAGCGGTGCCTAATGGTTTTGGAATAGAGCGGGAAACAAGGTGAAAAATGGAGACTTCGGATTTACGTAAGCCGTTCTGAGATCTACTGCGAGATAACTACCGGAAGCGGTCGGGAATCTTATTCCTAGGACCTCCGACACTTTTTAAGCTTTTCTTTGTTACAGGTTACCGAAAGTTACTTCAGAGCTACAATATGGAATTATTATCATATCAAGTACCCCGTCTCTGGTTTTGCTTGTTTGCTCGGAATAAAACATTGCTTCCCGTGTCAAGTCAGGAAAAAGTGGAGAAGGTGGCGTTGTAGCCGTTTGGGGGTTCATCGCTCAGATGATCTTTGTCTTGAAGGGGGTGAACAACTCTCGGAGACACCGGATAGTTTGTGTTACGTGACTTTCGGATTGAAAATACAGCATTACTTCCAAAAACTTCCTGTCATAGCAAACATGTAAATCTCATTGGTGCCTCCACCTTCGATACTTAATCAGACACTTATCTATAAGTTGGGATAAATAACTTATGCGCCGCATCACTGTCTCAATATCGCGGCCGCGGGAGGAGCGTCCAATCCACAGGGATATTTTGGTGGCAAGCCCCACATCCATCTAACACACTAAACCTCCCTTCCATCATCCATTTCCTCACACTATCTCTTCTTTTTTCCTTGCAACCTTGGAGGACCACTATATTAAACTTATAGCTATGAGCGAGCAACTTAAACTTGCACCGTTCAAATCTCTGGTAGATTTGTCATTTTTTACAAAACTTTCAGAGAAGAAACTCAACGAGCTCAAATTAAGCGAGTATAAACTAAGTGTTTATGCAACTTACGGAATACCCATCGGTGACAAGAACAGCCCCACTATTAATGTATCTGGCGATGGTTTAGATGGAAAACCTAGGATAGCAACGTATGTTACTTTTTCTTTTCTTTCTCCCTTGCAGTGTTGAGCTAATAATTTCTGGTACAGGACACCGATCAGCCACCTGGCGCAGGGTTATATCACGAATGTTAATACAATAGAGTCATTTCGATCATTGGATAAGAGTGAATTAATGCGGCAAGAAGGTGAGGCATTACGCGATATTATCAAGGACAAGAGTGCTCTTGCTGATCCTTCAAATCTAGCGCGATTTCATATTATTTCATTTTCAGACCTGAAAAAGTACAAATTTTACTATTGGTTTGCATTTCCTGGGATAAATGTTGATTGGAGTGTTGTAAACCAAAGTCCAGCTGAGGATGGTAATGTGACCCAAGCTATAGAAAAATGGAGACAGACCGTCCCAGAGGGTCAATGGGGGTTCTACTTGTTGAAGAAGGTTGAAGACGAGTGGGTTGTAGGGCGGTTGTCGGAGTATGAAACGTTTTTTGGGGATGGACCAAAGTTGGTGGGGTTCCAAGATCCGTGCACGATAGAAGAAGTATTAGGATGGCCAATGCGGAATTTTATGGCATTATTAGGGACATTAGGGCTGAAGGATGTATCCATTTTGTGTCATAGAGACCACCCTCATTTGGATCGTAAGTCTATCAGCTTTTGGCTTGAAGTCAACATCAAGACAGATTTGAATGAGGACCAAGTCAAAGCCACTGGATGGGAACGGAATAGTAGTGACAAACTAGCGCCTAAAATGTCCGATCTCAACGCGTTGTTGAATCCGAATCAACGAGCTGATCAATCGGTGGATTTGAATCTGAAGCTGATGAAGTGGAGAATCGCTCCGGATTTGAATCTTGACGCTATCCAGAATGGCTCGTGTTTGTTACTTGGAGCTGGAACTCTGGGCAGTTACATAGCTAGAGGATTGCTGGGATGGGGTGTTCGAAAGATTACGTTTGTTGATAACGGGCAGGTATCGTTCTCCAACCCGGTGCGTCAACCATTATACAACTTTAACGACTGTCTCGACGGTGGAGCTCCAAAGGCCAAACGCGCTGCTGAAGCTTTGAAAGAGATATATCCCTCAGTTAAGTCTGAAGGGTATGACTTTGAGATTCTAATGGCAGGACATCCATTGACCAATGAAGAACAACAACGTCAAGATTATGAGAAGCTGTTGGAACTGGTCAAATCACATGACGTGGTGTTTTTGTTGATGGATAGCCGTGAAAGTAGATGGCTACCAACAGTTATCACTACTGCTCTGTCCAAACTAGTGATAAATGTTGCTCTAGGGTTTGACTCCTCATTGGTAATGAGACATGGGCTGATGGCTAATGAGGACACGCCGCCGCACCTGGGGTGTTACTTTTGCAATGATGTAGTAGCGCCGATTGACAGTGTTTCGAATCAAACTTTAGACCAAATGTGTACGGTGACGCGTCCTGGAGTAGCAATGTCGGCATCTGCTCAGGCTATTGAACTGTATGCTTCGATTCTACAGCATCCTAAGCAAGGGCTAGCACCAGCGGCTGGCGCTAAGAATGATGGCGAGAATGATGAGTTTGAAAATAGCCTGAGCGTTTTACCGCATCAACTACGCTCATTTTTGCACAATTTTGAAACTATGAAGATCTGGGGTCCAAGCTATGCTCACTGTTCTGCATGCTCACCGGTGATTTCGCAGCTATGGTTGCAACGAGGATGGGATTTTGTTAAACAAGCATTGAATGAAGATGGTTATGTAGAAAAGGCCTCAGGTCTCAAAAAGGTGAAAGAAGCAGTTGATAACCTTGTGGAGCATGGTATGAGTGGATCCGACGATGATTTTTAGTATTTTAAATAACGTTGTAATGAATCGATTCTCACGCGTACTATTAAAATTTCCAGCCGCACACATGGTATAACCCGGACGTGAATTCCCCGGGCCGGAAAAGTCCATTAGTGAGAGCGCTCCCAGTGATCAGCGGGGGACTCGATACAAAAACCTCAACCAAAAATTAGTCGTGTCCGCGAGAGCATTTTCTGGCTTTTGATCAAGAAAAACGCGGGAATTGCAGAACTTAAATGTCTTGGGATAATCTGCTGTGAATATTTAATCCTTGGAATAAGAACGAGCAGGTGGGAGAACGGACCATTGAACCTGGCTCAGTAAGCGACAGTATAAACACAACAACCGCATCATCGTTGTCGTCGAAATCGATCAACATGACGAATCCAAAAGATGCCGACGATAATAAACGGAAAAGTTCCACTTTGGACCTAGATGATGAAAAGCAAACGAAGCGTGTAAAAACAGAAAATGTCGATGAGGACGAGGGTGGTGAAGATGAGGGGGTGAGCGAAGTTGATGATGCGGCGGCGGGGAAAAGTGAAGAAGACGACAAAACTGGCGAAGATGGTGATAAAGATGAGGAGGACAAGAAAGACGATGATGAAGATTCTAAGGATAATGACAATGATGAAAATGAGGATAGTGATGGCGAGGATAAGGCTGCAGGTGAAGGTGACAGCGATGAGAAAGATAAAGAAGCAAATGTCACCAAGTTCATGTTTGATGGAGTGGAATACAAATATAGAGAGCGACCTGCAGCGGTAGAAGAGCGTGAGGGCAAGATCGAATTCCGAGTTGTGAACAACGACAATAGTAAGGAAAATATGATGGTTTTGACGGGACTGAAGAACATTTTCCAGAAACAATTACCCAAAATGCCCAAAGAGTATATTGCTCGATTAGTATACGATCGAAGTCATTTATCAATAGCAGTCGTCCGAAAACCGTTAACTGTTGTCGGAGGGATCACTTATCGTCCATTCAATGCACGAAAATTCGCGGAAATCGTGTTTTGTGCCATTTCATCGACGGAACAAGTACGCGGATACGGCGCCCATTTGATGAACCATTTAAAGGATTATGTCAAAAATACTAGTCCTATCATGCATTTTTTGACTTATGCCGATAACTACGCCATTGGGTATTTCAAAAAGCAGGGCTTTACCAAAGAAATCACGCTAGACAGGTCGATTTGGATGGGATATATCAAGGATTATGAAGGTGGTACCATCATGCAATGTTCAATGCTTCCCCGGATTCGATATCTTGACGCCAGTAAAATACTGCTACTACAAAAAGCCGCAATTATGCGCAAGATCCGCGAGATTTCAAAGTCACATATTGTTCACCCTGGTATCAAAGCATTCAAGGACAAGGCTGAGCCAATCGATCCTATGGATATCCCTGGGTTAAAAGAAGCTGGCTGGACTCCCGAAATGGACGAACTGGCACGAAGACCGAAACGAGGACCTCATTTCCCAGTCATGCAGCATTTGTTAAGCGAAATGCAGAATCATCCTTCAGCATGGCCGTTTGCTCAACCAGTATCGCGTGATGATGTACCAGACTACTACAATGTTATCAAAGAACCAATGGATCTCAGTTCAATGGAACAACGTCTCGAGGCTGATGCATACCAATCAATTGAAGATTTTTTGTACGATGCTAGGCTCATCTTCAACAATTGCCGGTCATATAATAACGAAACCACCACCTATTTCAAAAATGCAACCAAATTGGAGAAATTCTTGTATTCAAAAGTTAGGGAAATCCCTGAATATTCGCATTTGGTTGACTAAAAAAACAAAAAAATTGGAAGGTATACATATATTCCATTTTTTTTTTCCTTTTTGGATTCTTTATTTATATTATACTTCGTTTTTTTATTGTACGTACAAGCAAAAAATAATAACTAAGCAGTTGGTTCTTCAACCACTTGAGCCTCAAGTCTGGTCACCACTTCGGCCATATCATCATCTGTATAAATCTTAAATCCAGCTTCTTTCGTAACACTAGACAATTGAACATTCTTTGAATCTAGCTTTTCTTCCATCACTTGCCGCAGCACCTTGAGAACCAAAATCTCTGCTTCTTGCATGGTCAACGAAGAATGATACTCGTTCTGCAATTCTGCTTGAGCGCCTTCGCTACCACTTCCGATAGCCTTGGCATCATATCTGTAAAATGTTCCTGTTGGTTCAGTATGATACAATTGAGGTCCATTTTCATCCACCCCGGCGATTAACAATGCGACACCAAAAGGCCGAGACATGACTCGTTTTTCACCACCAGCACCTTCACCGAATCGAAGGGCCAAATCACAGACAGATTGAGTGACTGATTCCACCTTGATAGATTCGTCGTAGCTGAATGTATGGCTGACCGATTCCACACGAGCATGGTCAATCATGGTTCTAGCATCGGCGGTTAACCCACTCATGGCACAGCCAACATGTCGGTCAATCTCTACAATCTTTTCAATGGATGATGATTCTAAAAGTGATGATGTAACTCGTTTTTCGACACCCAATACAACACCTTCACTGGTGGCAACGCCAATTGCAGTAGATCCAAGCTGTTTTGTGATAGTTAGTTTGACATTGCCACATTATTGAAGTAAGAAAAAACATACCTTAATAGCCTCCAACGAGTATTCGACTTGGAACAATCGACCTTCTGGAGAAAAAGTACTAACCCCTCGATCGTATTCACTTCGTGTTAGAAACATTGTTGGATAATTTTAATGATAATGAAATTTCTCCAAACGGTGGCGATTTGGTAGGTCGGGTGGTTTGGTTGTTGTTGAGACTTGTAGTGCGCGCAAGATTTTGGCTATTTGGGTGATTACTTTTGGGTGGTGAAGAGACCTCTAATAGTAAGATATTGTTTCGAACAAACCCAGGGGCAGCAGAGGAAAAAAAGATGGCAGAACAAATATACACGCGACGAGAAACTGAAACTGTGAGTATATTTTTTGACGTGTAATTCTGGAGGAGCTAATTGTTTAGGTTTATCGCGCTTCGAGTAAACGAACGTCACAAACGCCGTCTGATATTGGTCAAGGTATGGTGTGCGGCAAAAAAAAAAATTGAACCAGATCGCTAATGTTCTCACAATACAGATAAAACATGGAGACCTCATATTAAACTTTCTGAAAGTTCCATATCTACACTTTCATCGAAAGTGTCATTGATTCCAAAATATTCGCATGTTCCGTCAAAGTATAAACAACACGCTTCACTAGATCGCGTCGACGCGAGAACACAAGAAGCATTGATTATGGAGGATATTCTTTACGTGATGATGGGCTGTGAAGGGCTCTATATTCGATATAACGATACATATGATCCGACAATCGAGTTTGATCAGCTGAAGGGGCCAGAATTTCGCATTAGTAAGACGCTGGATCCAAGTCTGAAGGATCTGACGAGGTCCATTATAGACACTGCGCGGCATTGTTTAGCATTGAAAGCGTTTATTGAAGCAGAGAGTAAACCCGAATTTGGATTGGTTAATCAGGCCCTGTGTGCAAGTATTCGTAAGATCATTGGAGAGTACAACCTTTTGGTAGCGCAGTTGGAACGACAGGTATCATTTAATTCGACATTTACATTGCATAATATGAACGTACAACTAGGGAATATCTCGAGCACATTGCGCCATTGCTACGACTTGGCTCATGTAATTCTTCGCGCTAATGAACAAAAGAGTCAAGACGCGACGAATATGTTCAACGACTTCGACAAGGTGCTAGAAACTTTGAAAGAAAGCAGCGGTAAAGACCTTAATGAACTAGGCATGGCAGTTTCTTCTACTAAGTCTGTGGTTTGTAAAGGTGGTACGATCCTGAGGATTCTTGCAGAGAGGTTGAAATCGCATTCGGGGGATCCAACAGCACGGCGGTTACTACAACAGTTACTAACAGCAGCATCAAAACCATATCTCAAGATGCTAAGTTTATGGATTCACAAGGGTATTATCGATGATCCTCATGAAGAATTCATGGTCAGGGAGCTCAAGAGTATTAAGCGCGAGCGGCTAGATTTAGACTATACCGATGAATACTGGGATAAACGGTATACAGTCCGAAAAGAGGATTTACCTCTGCAATTGTCAAATTCAGGAGTATATGAAAAAGTGCTACTTGCTGGTAAGTATCTTAATGTTGTAAGGGAATGTGGTGGAACTGTTGTCAGTTTGAACGTTGAAGAGACTTTCGAATCGATTGAAGACAGCCAAATTGTTATTAGTCTGACCGAGGCATATAACCATGCAAACCAGCAATTGTTGAGCTTGCTGATTAAAACGCATGAGCTTCCAGCGCGGTTGAGGTCTTTGAAGCACTACTTTTTTCTCGACCAAGCTGATTTCTTTATCAACTTTATGGACATTGCTGAACAAGAGCTGTCTAAGCCGTCGCGGAAAGCATCTATCACCAAATTACAGTATTTATTAGACATGTCATTACGTCAGCCAGGGAGCATTTCAGCTACCGATCCATTCAAAGATGAAGTTTTGGTGGACATGAACCACACCAGTGTCACTGATTTCTTGTTAAAAATTGTCAATGTCAGTGGCATGGATCCTAATGAAGCGATGGGGTTGGGTAATAATCCAGAGATTGTGGAAAAAATGGTCAATATGGCTGCGGCTCGGAGCGATTCCGCCGCATCGACGACAGAGGAAAAAGACAAAAAGGCTCGAAGTTTCACAGCTACGATGGGGTTGCAACTCGACTTTCGAATTCCATTTCCTACATCGTTGGTATTATCTCGAAAGACAATTCTGCGGTATCAGTTGTTGTTTCGGCATTTGGTCGAACTTAAGAATATTGAGCGGAATCTCAACAATTCATGGGTCGAATCTATGAAATCGAAAGCATGGCGGAATCAAAGCGAGAACAAGCGATTGGAAGCGTGGAAAAAACGTGCTACAAACCTTCGGGTAAAAATGTTATTATTTGTTCAACAGGTATTATATTTCTGCACCATGGAAGTAATCGAACCCAATTGGGCAAAGCTGAAAGCCAAACTGGAGAGCTCCAAAAATGTGGACTTGCTAATGGAGCATCATGTATACTACCTCGATACTTGTATGAAGGAATGCATGCTGACGAACCAAAAGCTGCTGAAACTACAAGCAAAATTATACATGGCTTGTCGAATGTTTGGGGAGTTTCTGCTACAGCGTACCAAAACGGTAATCTCGATCGATCCAAGTGCGCTATCTCCGAAAGAACGAGCCAATGTCAAGAAGGTGGTTGGTAAAAATGGCGAAGAATTATCTCCAGATGAATTGTTGACCTGGCTAGAATCTACATTGGGGCAATATGAATCAAGCTTTGATCATCATCTGAAGGTACTAATGGAAGCGTTGAACTACTTTGCTGCAATCGAAACTACTGTATTATTAAGTTTATCAGCCAGGTTAGAAGTATGCATGTCGCCTCAAACGACATCGGAATAATATTATATATATACCGAATTTTTTTTAGCCGATAAAGGCGTAAAATGCAACAAAAGTTCGGATCAGCCCACGGGTTTTTAGTCCCGAGTTGCCAGCCGTAGCCCCGAGTTGCGCGTGCGCTACCGCACCCGGATCATTCCCCTTTTTCCTCTTTCTCTCCGCTATTTGCAGCTTTTTGAAATTTTATCTTTTGACTCATCTTTTGGATAGCCTATAAAAAAAAAAGACAAGACCATATACCCTTTGAATTTGAAAATGGTGGCCGAATTGATTGATGGTGCTCAAATCGCCAAGTAAGTTTTAAACATATTGACTTTTGCAAAAAGTACGGCCGGGGTAAAAACTAACTAAATACAAAAAGAAACATCCGGGCTCGAATCAATGCCGAAGTTCAAAGCATTCAAGCTAAATCCCCACGATTCCAACCTTCTTTGGTGATTATTCAAGTCGGTGGACGACCTGATTCTTCCACTTATGTGCGAATGAAATTGAAGGCTGCTGAAGAGGCAAATATTTCCTGTCAGATTAAGAATTTTGATAACACAATTTCCCAGGCTGATTTGCTTGCCGAAGTGAACCAGCTGAATGAAGATCCATCTGTACATGGTGTGTTGGTTCAATTGCCATTGCCAAGTCATATTGATGAAACTACTGTTACTAACTCGGTTGAAACTAAGAAAGATGTTGATGGATTTGGTCCATTGAATGTCGGTGAATTGGCGAAGAAAGGTGGTAAGCCATTGTTCTTGCCATGTACTCCAAAAGGTATCATGCATTTGTTGAAGGAATCAAATGTTGAAATCGCCGGTAAACAAGCTGTGGTGCTTGGCCGATCAGATATTGTTGGTTCTCCGGTATCCTATCTTCTCCGAAATGCCGATGCTACCGTTACTGTTATCCACTCTAAAACTACAGGTGTTGAAACCATTGTTAAAAATGCTGATATTGTCATTGCAGCTATCGGTAAAACTAGATTTGTGCAAGGTGATTGGTTGAAACCAGGTGCTGTTGTCATTGATGTCGGCACGAACTATATTCCAGATAGTACTAAGAAATCGGGCCAACGACTTGTCGGAGATGTTGACTTTGAATCTGCTTCACAAGTCGCATCCAAGATCACTCCAGTGCCAGGTGGAGTGGGACCAATGACGGTTGCCATGCTTTTAGAAAACGTTGTTGAATCTGCAAAGCGATTTGCCGAATCGGAACGGCAGAGGTCAATCACCCCGTTGGCCATCAAGGTAGAATCTCCGGTACCATCAGATATTGCCATCTCGCGAGCTCAACGGCCAAAGAATATCCGAGATGTCGCTACCGAAATTGGCGTGTTACCAAGTGAACTAGAAAACTTTGGTGATTACAAGGCCAAGGTCAAGTTGAACTTGTTGGAACGATTGCAGCACAGAAAGAATGGTAAGTACGTGCTGGTTACGGGTATTACTCCTACTCCATTAGGTGAAGGTAAAAGTACCACTACTGTAGGTCTTACTCAAGCATTGGGTGCCCATTTGAACAAGGTGGCATTCGCCAATGTTCGTCAACCATCCATGGGTCCAACCTTTGGTATTAAAGGTGGTGCTGCGGGTGGTGGGTATTCTCAGGTCATTCCTATGGATGAATTCAACATGCACTTGACTGGTGATATCCACGCTATTACTGCTGCCACAAATCTTCTTGCTGCTGCAATTGATACACGAATGTTCCATGAAAATACTCAAAAGAATGGCCCATTGTATCGACGGTTAGTGCCAACCAAGAAGGGAAGCCGAAAGTTCCCTCCAGTCATGTTGCGACGGTTGAAGAAGCTCGGTATCGACAAGACAAACCCAGATGACTTGACTGAAGACGAAATTGCACAGTTTGCTCGATTGGATATCGATCCAGAAACTATCACTTGGAGACGTGTGTTGGACGTTAACGACCGATTTTTGCGAGGGGTTACTGTTGGTACCGCTCCAACTGAACGAGGATTCACTCGAGAAACCGGGTTTGATATCTCTGTTGCTAGTGAATGTATGGCTGTCTTGGCTTTGTCTAACGATTTGGATGATATGCGAGAACGTCTTGGCAACATGGTAGTCGCTTCGTCCAAGGCTGGTGTTCCAGTCACTTGTGATGATATTGGCGCCGGTGGCGCCTTGACTGCTATTATGAAGGATGCCATTAAGCCAAACATGATGCAAACTTTGGAAGGCACTCCAGTGTTTGTTCACGCTGGTCCATTTGCCAATATTAGTATTGGTGCTTCATCAATTCTTGCTGATAAGATGGCGTTGAAGTTGGCCGGTGTTGAAGAAGGTGAAGATGAGTCTGAACGAGGCGGTTATGTAGTCACTGAAGCCGGGTTTGATTTCACAATGGGTGGTGAACGGTTCTTCAACATCAAGTGCCGAAGCTCTGGTCTTGTTCCAGATGTTGTGGTTATCGTCGCTACTGTCCGAGCTCTCAAGGTTCATGGTGGTGGCCCACCAGTGACTCCAGGTGTGGCGTTACCAGATGCTTATATGAAAGAAAATGTCGATATGCTAAGAGAAGGCTGTGCCAACCTTGGCAAGCACATTTCCAACGCTCGGCAATATGGTTTGCCAGTGGTTGTTGCCATTAATCAATTCGAATCTGACACTGCGGCTGAACATGAAGTGATCCGAGAAGAAGCAATTAAACATGGCGCCGAGGACGCTATTGTGTCTAACCACTGGGCTGAAGGTGGTGCTGGAGCTGTGGACCTTGCCAATGGGGTCATCAAGGCTGCCGAGTCTCCAGAACGAAACTTCCAATTCTTGTACCCAACTGAAGGTTTGGGTATTGAAGGTGCCATGGAAGCCATTTGCAAGAAGATGTATGGTGCTGATGGCATTGAGCTTTCTGAACTCGCTCAAAAGAAGGTAGATACTTATACCAAACAAGGATTTGGAAACTTGCCAGTATGCATTGCTAAGACGCAGTACTCTCTGTCGCATGATCCAAATCTCAAGGGTGTGCCATCTGGCTTTACCGTGCCAATCCGAGATGTTCGTGCGTCTGTAGGTGCAGGTTATGTTTATGCATTGGCAGCTGAGATTATGACCATCCCTGGGTTGGCCACTCATGCCGGGTTTATGAATGTGGAAGTTGACGAAGATGGAGAAATTGAGGGGTTGTTTTAGGGGGTCCGGTCCAGTCTCCCCTATTTGATGATTGTTTTTATGGCGTATTCAACATTTGCGCTCAACTAATTTTATGTCCTTTTTACTCTTTTAACGTATGTATATAAAAATGGACTTTGTCATGATTTAATTCTTTTGTTTCTTTATGGCCGATATATTTACAGACTCCCGAGGCCAACGCCGCTAGCGTGATCTTTATCGTACAGGTTTTTGACCTCGACTGTCAATGTACGGAGTTCGAGCCGAAATTTGATATATTTAGCGCGAATGCATGTCGGTTATCGGCTAAAAGACTGTTTTAGGGTAGCTCCGAATATAGCGACCGATTTTTTTTTCCCCGCTTGTCCAGTAATGGGCCATCATAAGTCCATTGAGTGAGATTTTAAAGACGGTCATCTCGATAAGGATAGATATATATCTGACACATATCATCTACTAAATTTCATTTTTCAAGATTGACTTTCGTTAGCTCCTGACATTGTCGAATTGAGTCTTGTAGTGTCTGCGGAGATTGCATATGCGGGGGAGACGTGGCATTGGTGCAACCATAGTGACGCTTCGAGGCATATGTCGGCTCGTTAACACAAGAACTTCTTTTACATTGTTCCTGTGTATTTGCTTGTGGGGAACCTTGACAATTACAATATAGAGGGGTATATCGTCAACGTATTCACGGCCGTATATGCATGTAACGTCTCTGATGCCGTGTTCCAATTGAAGACGCATATAGTGGGACTGGTTCGAGACCTTTGATGCGAACCGGGAAAAGCATAAAGCTAAGATAAATCCCCCAGTTCAATTCGCTTTAAAATACCATTCGTTCATAACCGATGAAATTCACTCTCATCTCAACCGTCGCTGCGGCGCTTATGGCTTTGACCAATGCAGAATTGGTCCGACCCGATAAGGATGACTTTTACAGTGCACCAAAAGGATTTGAAAGCAAGGAATTGGGTGCAATCCTCAAGACTCGACCTGTTCCAAATCCAATCACAAAGCTGACGAACATTGGGTCTGCTTACCAATTGTTGTACCGATCATCCGATACAGCTGGCGACCCTGTTGCCGCAGTCACCACGGTGATTATTCCGGAAAAGGACGCTCAAAAAGATCGATTGGTCTCTTATTATTTTGCAGAAGACGCCGCGTTTATTGGATGCGCTCCTTCGTATGCGTTGCAAAACGGTGAAGCTGACCAGACTATACAGCAACTGCTGGATTCTGGATGGATTATCAACACCCCTGACTACCAAGGCCCTAACAGTGGTTTTACCGCAGGTATCCTAGCCGGTCAATTGTCTTTGGATTCAATCAAAGCTGCTCTGGCTTCAACTGAAACCACTGGTGTTGACAAGGATGCTAAGCTTACTCTATGGGGATATTCTGGCGGTTCAGTCGCTGCCGGCTGGGCGGCACAATTGCAGCCAAAATATGCTCCAGAGTTGAATATTGTAGGTACAGCTGCTGGCGGGTTTGTTTGTAACATTTCTGCTGTCGCTGAGCATTGTAATGGTATTTCGTCGCTAACATCCGGGTTTTTACCCGGTGGAATCCTGGGGTTGGCTCACGAATATCCAACTATTCAGCAGTTCCTAGATGAGGATTTAATTCCAGCAAACAAGGCCAGATTTATGAAGGCTGATTCACAGTGTGTTACAGATAACCTTTTGACGTATCCTTTGACTGATATTTTCAAAACTTTTTTCAAGTCTGGCGCACGTTTGTTGTACCAAGAACCGGTGGCCAAGGTTCTTGATACGTTGGTAATGGGCCAAGAAGCCCCGTCTGGTCCAATGTTCCTATATGAAGGAGGCGACGATGAAGTTGTTCCTATTGAGGCAGTAGAGTCAGTGGTGGCTGATTTCTGTTCTAATGGTGCCGATATTTCCTACCGTGTTCTTCCTGGTGGATCTCACCTCGATTCAGCTCAAGCGGGTAATGACCCAGCTATGAAGTTCTTGAAGGATGCCATGGACGGCAAGATTAGCTACAAGGGATGCACTTCGGCAACTGGAGATTTCCCAGATGCCGCATCTACATCCTCCAGTGCTGCTGGCTCGTCCACAGCCTCTGGAACCTCGACTACTGTGGTGTCATCAATGTCGGATATTGTCTCATCTGCGATCTCGCGAGGTGAAACATCTGATCTTGTCAGCAGCTATGCGTCCTCTTTTGGCTCTTGGGTCTCAAACACGGCTACTTCTACTGGTACCCCTCCAGTAAGCTTTGGAAACTCTTCTACTGCTGCTTCCGAGGGCACAGCCGCTCCATCTGCTGGAGCATCAGTCACAACTGGTGTAACCGTATCTAGTACTGGCGAGGTGACTAGTGCTGACGTGACAGCTACTTCTGCCACTGCTTCTGCTTCTGCCCCAGTCGCTAATACCGCTACCGACTCTGCAGCAGCAGCTACTACCTCTGCTGTTGGAGGTGATGATGACGGCAGTGGCCACTGTCATAAATGTGAAGAAGCCGCATCTTCTGGCGCTGCGGAATCAACGCCAGATGCGGCGGAAACAACCAATACTGCCACTGCCACTGCTGCAACCACAGTCACAGCTACTGGTGAGCCATGCGAAAAGTGCCAAGGAAGTGGCAGTTCGGACTCTGACGACTCTGAGGGGTCTAGTTCTGGTTCTGGTTCTGGTTCTGGTTCCGATGGTTCAGACGAGGGTTCCACCGAAGGCTCTGGATCTGGCTCTGGATCTGGATCTGGATCTGGATCTGACAGCGATAACAGCTCTAGCAGCGGGTCTGGCGCTGATTCTGAAAGCTCTGGTTCTGGTTCCCAGGGTTCCGGATCCACCGACGTTCCGCAAGCATCAAGTCCAGCACCCTCCTCCGCTGGTATTGAACAAGGCAGCGCCAATAATGCAGTCAAGTCTAGTGTTGGATTTGCATCGATTGGGGCTGCAGTTGCAGTTGCCGGTGCCTTGTTGCTCTAATTGGTATTCCAATAGAATCTAATTACTGACTCCACTGTACTTCTATTTCCCTAATTACTAGTGTTTTTTTCTTTTCTTTTCTTTTCTTTTCTTTCAATTCTATGTACTTTTAATGAATCTTCCAGATCTGATTTATAAATATATATACCTTTTAAAAATTCCAGGAAACGCCATCGCAATATTATTGATAAACAGATACTCTTTTCAAAGACCACTTATGCGCTTCACTTCAGGCCCAAATCACAGAGCCCCATTCCATACGGCTGAAACCCCAAGCCGTGCAGTCAGTGCAACCTTAAATACCTTTGTAAACCGACAAATTCAAAACACAGTACAGTTTTTACTATATGAAAAAAATACCATCTATACACCTCATAAAATCAATAAAACACAAAACAATAACTATAAAAAAAATCCTAACTTCACAAAAAATAAAAGGTCTATTCAAATTTATGCTTCAACCACAGTCGTTGCAGCAGGTTGTGGTGCCTTTTCTAATACCCGTTGTGGAATACCACCATTACCAGGTAGTAAAGTGTTGTCCATCAAATAAGTATCCACTTCTCGAGCGCATTGCCTACCTTCTTGGATACCCCAGACCACCAAACTTTGACCACGTCGGCAGTCACCAGCAGCAAATACATTGTCTTGTACCTTGTAGTTGGTACCACCAGCAGATTTGATATTACCCCGACCATCTCTTGGTACATCCAAATCTTGAGCCTCAGGGCCAATAAAACCCATGGAAAGTAACACCACATCAGCCTCAAACAACTCTTCAGAGCCCGGAACTTCAGACATTTGCCAAGCACCGGAATCAGACTTTCTCCATTCAACTCGAACAGTCTTGATACCAGTAACCTTGCCAGTTTCATCACCAACAAATTCCTTGGACAAAATGCAGTATTCTCGTGGATCCTTGCCGTAATGCGCAGCCACTTCAGAGTGACCGTAGTCAACTCGGAAGATTCGTGGCCATTGCGGCCATGGATTATCTCGACCTCGAGTAGCTGGCGGTTGTGGCAGCAATTCAAAGTTGGTAACACTCTTGGCGCCATGACGAACAGAAGTACCAAGGCAATCATTACCAGTGTCACCACCTCCAATCACCACAACATTCTTGCCAGCGAGTAGTTCTCTCACTTCATCAAGGTTACCATCCAACAGAGACTTGGTATTCCATCGAAGCAATTGCATAGCATACATGATATTGGTTAATGATCTACCTGGGAGATTCAAGTCTCGCGGAATAGTAGACCCCACTGCATAAACAACAGCATCATTACCAGCCTTAAGCTCCTCAGAAGAAACATCTTCACCAACGGTTGTATTGGTAACAAACTCAATACCTTCTGCACGCAACAAGTCAACTCGTCGATCAACAATACGCTTATCCAACTTCATGTTTGGAATACCGTACATCAACAACCCACCAATCCGATCTGCTCGTTCATAAACAGTAACGGAATGACCGGCTCGATTCAATTGATCAGCTGTAGCCAGACCGGCTGGTCCAGAACCAATAACTGCAATAGTCTTACCGGTACGGCTTGGTGGAGGTCGTGGAACAATCCAACCTTGTTCAAACCCGTGGTCAATAATAGCACATTCCACAGACTTGATACCAACCGGATCTTCATTGATACCCAAAACACAAGCACCTTCACAAGGAGCTGGACAAATTCGGCCAGTGAATTCTGGGAAATTATTCGTCATGAGCAATCGTTGCAAAGCATCATACCATCGATCTTTAAAGACCAATTCGTTCCACTTAGGAATAATATTGGAGATTGGACAACCAGTATCAGATTGACAGAATGGTACACCGCAATCCATGCATCGGGCAGTTTGATACTTCAAGTCTTCCTTGGTCAACCGATTAGACAATTCCGCCCAGTCCTTGGTTCGAGATTTGGTATTTCGATACTTTTCAGCTCGACGCTTGTACTTCATAAACCCATGGACCTTGTCAACAATTTCTGGCTTCTTCTTTTCAGCAGTGACATCCAAAATAGTATCTTCCAAATCTGTTACCTTTGGTTCATTCTTCTTGGCTCGGTGTTGGTGTATTGGAGTTCCAGCTCGTGAACTGGCAATCTTTTTGATCTCACCATTGGTGACATCAGCTTCTGGATCTTCACGAACACTGTCCAACAAACGCCGTTCACTCTTCTTGGCCAATTCAACCTTCTTGGCTTCCTCTTCCAATACTCTCTTGTAGTCCATTGGCATGACTCGAACAAACCGTGGCAATATTCGATTGAATTCGGTCAACAACCGACCAGCAAGTTCAGATCCGGTGTAATGTCGATGATCTTCAATCAACCCACGAACAAACGCAATTTCAGTTGGATCAGTAATTTGACTCAATTCAACCATTTCAGAGTTGACTTGCTTATGGAAATCTTGAGCCATATCCAAGACATATGCGATACCACCAGACATACCAGCGGCAAAGTTTCGGCCGGTTGTGCCAAGAACAACCACCCGGCCACCAGTCATGTATTCACAACCGTGATCACCACAGCCTTCAACCACTGCAGTGGCCCCAGAGTTTCGAACTGCAAATCGTTCAGCAGCGACTCCACGAAAGAAGCAGGTGCCAGAAGTGGCACCATACAAACAAGTGTTACCAATAATGATATTCTCTTCAGCCTTGAACACTGATTGCTTTGGCGGCGAAATAACAATTCGACCACCAGAGAGACCCTTACCAACATAATCATTGGCGTCACCTTCCAAGTCAAGAGTAATACCAGGAGCCAAAAATGCACCAAATGATTGACCAGCAGAACCAGTGAGATTAACATGGACAGTATCAAATGGCAGCCCCTTTTCACCAAATCGTTTGGAAATTCGATAAGACAATGTAGAACCAAGAGATCGATCAGTGTTGACAATATCAGTTTCAATTTGCACTGGCAAGCCCTTTTCCAAAGTCATTTCCGATTCATCAATCAACTTGTTATCAAGCCGTACATGCAACCGGTGGTCTTGCTTTCTGACTCGTCGAGTAGCAACGCCTGGTCGCAAAGTATGAGCTGGAGTCAAAATTGGCGACAAGTCAAGGTTCATAGTCTTGGAGTTTCGCAATTCTTCTCGAACATACAACTTTTCAGCTCGACCAACCATTTCATTAATAGTTCGGAACCCAAGCTTGGCCATAATCGCTCGCAATTCATTAGCCAAGTAATAGAAAAAGTTGATGACATGTTCTGGAGTACCTTGGAATTTCTTTCGCAATTCTGGATCTTGAGTAGCAATGCCCACTGGACAAGTATCTAAAAAATAAAGGTTAGTTTCACGTTTTTCTTCAAATCCGTTAATATAAACATACTCTTGTGACAAGCGCGCATCATGATACAACCCATGGCAATCAAAGGAGTGGTTGCAAACCCCCATTCTTCAGCACCAAGCAAACACGCAATAGCGATATCCCGACCAGTTCGAATTTGTCCATCAGTTTGAACAGTAACTCGACCTCGCAAATCGTTCAATACCAAAGTTTGATGCGTTTCTGCCAAACCCAGTTCCCAAGGCAACCCAGCGTATTTAATACCAGTCCAACGCGACGCACCGGTACCACCATCATGACCGGAGATCAAAATATGGTCAGCCTTGGCCTTGGCTACACCAGACGCGACAATACCAACACCAACTTCTGACACAAGTTTGACAGACACTCGAGCACGTGGATTGGAACATTTCAAGTCATAAATCAATTGCTTCAAATCTTCAATCGAATAAATGTCATGATGTGGTGGTGGAGAAATTAACCCAACACCAGCTGTAGAATGACGCGTCTTAGCAATAGACTGAGAGACCTTGTGGCCAGGCAATTCACCGCCTTCACCTGGTTTGGCACCTTGGGCCATTTTGATTTGCAACTCATCAGCATCAGACAAGTAATGAGAGGTAACACCAAACCGACCAGAGGCGATTTGTTTAATAGCAGACCGCATGGTATCACCATTTTCATTCACATCAGACCGCTCAGCATCTTCGCCGCCTTCACCAGTGTTCGACTTACCACCAAGTCGATTCATAGCCACCGCCAAAGTCGAGTGACTTTCCATCGAAATAGACCCATAAGACATGGCACCTGTAACAAACCGTTGTACAATCTCGGTCCATGGTTCGACTTGATCGATCGGTACAGGAGTGGAACTTTCAAAATCAAAGTCAAGCATTCCTCGAAGAGTACAGTTCTTGGTAGCTTCATACTCCGTTGTAGAATAAGCTTCAAACGCCTTTTCATTCTTGTTTCGAACTGCATCTTGCATATTAGCAATGGCTGATGGTTCATTCATGTGAGCGTCACCACCATCTCGCCAATGGTATTCACCAGCCTCGGTAAGACCAATTGGACGAACAGTGTCACGAGATGGGAATCCACGTTCGTGCAAAAGCAACGCATCCTTGGCAATATATGCAAAATCAACACCCTTTATTCGAGAAGCGGTACCAGCGAAACACTTGTCTACCACCGAGTTATCAATACCCAAGATTTCAAAAATCTGAGCACCCTTATACGAAGCCAGCGTAGAGATACCCATTTTCGACATGACTTTGAGAATACCACCGTCAACTGAATGCTTATAATTATCGATAATCTTCTCTTCAGTCAATTCACCCTTGAGCAAACCTTCTCGGTTCATCTTGATCAAAGTTTCCATTGCCAAGTAAGGATTAACAGCATCTGCACCATAGCCGACCAAGCAGCAAATGTGATGGGTTTCACGAGCTTCAGCAGTTTGAACAACCAAAGCAACACGAGATCGTTGTTTTTGTCGGACCAAATGGTGGTGCACCGCACCAACAGAAATCAAAGCTGAAACAGCAACTCGATTAGCATCCATAGCACGATCAGTAAGAATAATAACCTTGTTCTCAATAGAGATAGCTTCCGAGGCTTCCAAACAAATTCTATCCAGAGCTCTGGTATACCCAGCAACACCTTCAGACTTGTCAAAAGTAATGTCAATTTCGCTAATAGTCCAGGATGGGTAGTGTCGTTCAAGGTGAGACAGTGCGGCGAATTCTTGCAAAGATAGCACTGGAGATGGTAGCATCAATCGGTTGCATTGAGATGGCTTCATATCTAGAACATTTCCTTGAGGGCCAATGTAACATTCCAAAGACATGACGACTTCTTCTCGGATTGGATCGATTGGAGGATTGGTAACTTGAGCAAACAATTGTCGGAAATATTCATAAACGACTCGTGGTTGGTTACTCAAACAAGCCAATGGACCATCGTTACCCATTGAACCCAATGCTTCTTTACCGTCTTGAGCCATTGGGCCAAGCAGCAGTGACAACTGTTCAAATGTATACCCAAAGGAGGCCAATCGCGGATCCGATTGGACCTTGACATTATCAATCTTTGGTGCCAAAGCAGCCAGTGCGTCAGAACCCTTCTTTTCAATCTTTTCAAACAACTCTGGCATTGTGATCAAATTGGCATGGATCCAAGACTTAAAGTCGAATCGTTCACCAACCCGTCGTTTCAATTCTCTATCATCGACAATTTCACCCTTTTTAGTGTCAACAAGAAGCATCCGTCCAGGTTTCAACCTTCCCTTTTGAATGACCTTTTCTGGTTCAATCAACATGACACCAACTTCAGAGGCACAGATCATTCGGTCGTCATCAGTAACGTAATATCGACATGGCCGTAACCCATTTCGATCCAAATTGGCACCACAGTACCTACCATCCGCAAATGTAAACAATGCTGGGCCATCCCAAGGTTCCATCAAACAAGCAGCCCATTCATAAAACGCTCGCTTCTTTGGGTCCATGTCGTCATTATTCTGCCAGGCTTCTGGAATCATCATCATAATGGCTTCTGGAAGAGATACCACACCGTTGATTACCAACAATTCCAACACATTGTCAAATGCAGCAGAATCAGACCCACCCTCTTCAATAATAGGATATAAACGGTCCAATTCGTCTCCAAACAATGAAGACTCCATCATGCCTTCGCGAGCTCGCATCCAATTCTTATTCCCACGCAAAGTGTTGATTTCACCATTATGAGCGGCCCATCGAAGAGGTTGAGCACGATCCCAGGATGGGAAAGTATTAGTAGAGAACCGAGAATGAACTAATGCAAAATGACATTCATAGTCAACATTTACCAGATCATGGTAATAATTGTACACTTGAACCGGCGCCAATTGACCCTTGTATACAATGTTTTTGTTGGTCAGCGAACAAATATAAAACCAGTTATGCAAACCAATAGTATGAGTAGCTTGTTTTCTCAACACATACAATTGACGTTCAAACCGTTTTTCAAACTGAGTGTCGAATTCTTCTGGATCAGTAGTCTTTGGTTCCAGTCCGGTACCATAAGCCGCAGTCAACACAACAATTGGTTGCAAAATCACTGGTTCTCTCGACAAGGCGGCTGGACCCAAAATAGATGAATCTCGTGGAACCTCACGCCATCCAAGAACCTTTAGACCAAGAGATTCGGAAACTTGCTCAAAACTGGTTTTTGAGTCCTCCAAAATTGCTGGATCGGCGCTAAAGAAAATGTTACCAACAGCGTACTGTCCAAGCGGCGGTAGCTTGAAATCGTGTTCTCTGTGAAATTCTTTGCACATGAACTTGTGTGGAATAGAAGTCATGACACCTGCTCCATCACCGTCTCGAGCATCAGAGCCAACCGCACCTCTATGGGTCATATTGCAAAGCAAGTTCTTTGCGTCTGAGATGATTTTGTGTGATACTTTGCCCTTGATATGACATGCAAATCCAACACCACAAGCATCTTTTTCATACTCAGGGTCGTATAAACCTTGCTTTACTGGTAAAGCTCCAGCCCAACTCTTGTTATCTGGAGTGTTTTGGTACTCATATGGGGTATAAGTTTCGTCCTCCATCTAAAAAAATTGTATTAGCCGCTGGATCTTGATGATGAAAATAACAAAGGAACTTACGTTCAATGATAACCAAGTGTATATTAATCAATCGAAAAGAAAGAACAGTAAATAGAAAAACAAAAATCTAGAAAGGTTAGAGATCAAAAATTCGCCGGGTTTGAAACGTACGTTCGTTATTAGAATCTAACCACAGAACACAAAAGACCTTATCTTGGGAGTGGTCGCTATCAATTCAAATGTTGTAGATGATACAACAGCACTAGTTATCTAGTTCAAAAAAACAACCAATCAATTACCTAGTAGACAAAAAGGTGAAATCACGAGGCAAAAGTGGTGCGAAGTGAATGTGAATAGCTTAACAAATAACCTCGTTGAAAAGGGTGAAGCGCGGCGTTAACAAATACTGATAAGTGATCCAGAAATCGTTTCAATTTCCAATCACCAAAGCTTGCAAGTTTAAACGAAAACGAGAAAAGAAGAGAGAAAGAGAAAAAAAAAAGGGAACAAAAAAAAAAAGAAGTAACAAAAGAGGTAAAAAGGAGGACAGTAGGAATTACTGCTGTTTATAAAGTTGTCCACTAAACCGAGATGAGATTCGCTGCCGCCGCCCATTAGACGCAATACCCCTACACCTATTATATCTATAGGCCTACGGCACCTGCACATTCTCCAAGGTATATAGTACCACCCCCAGTTCCGAAACGGGAAATTGTTAAGCTTTAGGAATTGAGCCACAGGTAAGCCAGTCTTGTTTTTTTTTATCTGGAGCCAATCACTGGTCATTTGTTGACAAAACCCTCGGTATTAATCCGATAAGCCCTGCGTTATCGGGCAATCTCGGTACGTCTCTGACGAATAGACGCAAGCTGATTGGTCAGATTACCTATGCCCGATTTCCATAATATTTTGAGTTTCACTGTGACGCGCACGCATTTGTCTTCCCGTTGCCACGTTAAAAAAACTGGCCCTGCTGGCTTGGTCTGAGAGGCTGCTGCCATGGCAACGAGTACCTCCCACCCAGCCAGCATATGGCAAATGGACTGGTCGAGGTCTGAAAAAAGCTTGTGCAAAACAGAAAACATTGTCCGGTATTCCGATACTTTGGTGGAGTAATCGATCGCTGAGAATTGCTATTGGACAGACTTTTTTGGATCGGTCGAGCGGTCGACGTCATTTTGAGACCCCCAATTGCCTAACCAACCTTAGCCGTCGGTCCGAGTCAGGTTTGATTCTCGTGGAAATACCCCACAATTTAGATATATTGGTTTTGCGTTTTCGTGTATTTGATTTAAACAACTAAACAGCATTTCCAAAAAAACCTAATACTGTTTTTAACGAAAGGGCAAGAGATATCCCGTCGGATTCTTTGCACAAATCAAGTAAAATGCCACCGGCTAAGCCGCCCACCAATTCCGATTAGCCTCGACCGGGCCGGTGTAAGACTCTACATTGCATTGTTGTAATCTGTTATCGTTTTTTAATAATCCAGAAACCCGAAATCGCTGGAAAATGGTAGTGTCACCCCACCCGCTGGTACATTTCTGTTTCACAAAACTCAACGGCGGAGTAACTATCACTGCAGCATGTAACATTCGCGGCTAGTCAGATAGCGGCGGGCAATCGAGATTGCAAGTTCTTCATGTGCAGATTGCTGGCCACTCGCCTCGCGTGAATAAATCCACCTTCTATCCCACATCTGGACACAGTGCAAGGCATGGTACATGGATGAGTTAATGGCCCAGAGTAACACTTAAGCTATAAAGTACAGTCCTGTAATATAAATAAACCTACTTCACCACAAATAAATCGGGTGAATATTCAGTTTCCGGAATTTTTTGGTCTGTCGCGCGGAGTGCGCATTGGTTGAACAGAACATTGATACCAGCAGGTCCCGCCGCAACTTGCGTGGCGGCCATGTTTGACTTCAGCAGTGCGGCAGTTGCAGCATTACTGCTTCTTATCTGGTTAAGATATACATATGCGATTGCCAATTTTTTTCCATTAGTCTATAAACAAAATTTACGTAAAAAGAGACAGATTCTAATTACTCCTCGTCATCATCGTCATCGTCATCCATATCCTCTCCATCTTCAACATCCTCAAATCCACTATCACTATCTTCTTCCAATGTGACACTAGCGATAGTATCCTTTCGATTAGCCTTTGCAGCAGCCAACTTGCCCAGCTGCTTACCCAAACCTTCTCGGACAAACTTGTTAGTCATTGTATCCCACACCTTGACAGACCCACCAGTACCAGCAGCGGTCAAATGGCCAGCAACTTCCGGGTCTGGGGCGAATTGGACTGAAAACACTTTACCAATATCCAAGTCTCGAGATAGAATCATAGAAGGCTTGTCGTTCGATACATCCCACAGCTTCACTGTCTTGTCTTGTGATGCAGTGGCAACAAGGCCGTGGATATGTTCATTGATGTCAAAACTAGTGATATCAGCATCATGAGCTTGCAAAGTCCACACACTTTTTGTTTCATTTCGAGCGTCAAACTTGTACAGTCGACCATATTCACTAGCAACGTAGAAAATTTGACCGTCAGCGCCCCATTTAATCGTTTCGACATCACCATCAATCTTCCATTTTCGTTGACCATCGGCGCCTTCAACACGAGCGTCAGCGACAATCGCCTGCTTGTCATACCCACCACTCAACAATACAGTACTTTCTTTTGGATTCCATGCAACACAACTGACTTTATCGTCATGGTACTGGAAGCTCTTTGCACAGGTACCAGTAGCCACATCCCAGAGCTTGACAGTAGTATCAGCAGATGCAGATGCCAGCAGGTTTCTATGCATTCGATTAGACGACAAGCCCAGCACAGCATCCACATGGCGAGTGTCATTAATTTTCTTGGAATGCTTCTTCTTTTTACCTTTTTTGATAGTGTCTTGAGTGGTATCCTGCTGGCCAAGGATCATAGCTGGATAGACCCCGTCGACCACATTCAAGTCCCAGATTTCAATCTCTGGGTCAAACGTACCAACAGCAGCGAAATTTCCCGGAGTTTCATCGGTTGTGCCAACTCGATAATCAAACCATTCTACACATAACGGCTCAGATGGAAGCATAAAATCGTGATGCACATACAAGTCGTTTCTCGAAAAGGTTCCTTCCTCATCTTGGTCCAAAGTCTCATCATCATAGACATACACCTCCAGACAAGACAAGTCATTTTCCGTCTTAGCTGCAAGAATCAAGTTATCGGTTGGGAAAATCTGTAGTTCTTCACGTTCTTCTTGTTCTTGGTCTTCATTTTGCATAGTAACATATGCCGCTCCTGCATCATTCTCATGGTATTCCAACTGCTTTGCGTTACCGAAAAGACCCATAAGCTGTCCTTTGGAATCTTCTTCATTGTCATAATCATCAAGGTTGTATTCTTTCAAGTCTTCATCAATTTCTTCATTATCCTTGAGTTGATCACTTTTGCTCTTTGCGTCCTCTAAATCTGCCTTGGCATCATCCAGCTGTAGCTGAGCCATTTCAGATATTCTATTCATTTCATCTTCGTCGATAACATGACGCTGAGGATGCTCAGATGCGAACCCACGAGGCACCCAGGTGGTAGCTGTAATAGTCATTTCTCTAGTTTATGGCCTAAGGGAAAAAAAAAAAGTCGAATGGATTAATTTTTCAGGTTTTCAGAAATTTTTTTTCAGCGCCCGCCGCGGTTCGGTTATGGGTATAGCGCGGCTGAACGTTGTTAGTCGAGTCCAGGTAGTAAAAACTGTTACAACAATATCCAACTACGAATATTACCAGGTCAAAATTTTCCTAAGTAGGCTAATGCTTGAAGGTGTTGCTTTGATCGCATTTGGTTGCAAATGGGAGAATTCTACCTGCTCTATTGCGGCTCATATTGGCCTTTAATTCTCCAATTTTCTAGGAAAGTGGTCCAGAATGTAACGTCTTCGTCGTTTTGGATCAGGTGATACTTAATGTTCAACTGTTGACTGCTTGTCGTGGTTGGACTCATCGCCGAAGTTTGTGTCGGTATCAATGCCGCCAGCGCCTACCATCAAATTTTGGACAACACGTCAAATTCACCACCCACCCACCTCCTAACAACTCGCCACTCTAGACCTCCGCATCTCCACCATGGCTGACGAAAAATCAGTTGCGCCTCAAAAGGCATCAGGAATGACTATTGAAAGCTTACTCAAGAATCTTGCGATGCAGGAGCAAGACCAGAACAAACCAAAGCCTATGGAATCATACAAGTTTTGGGCGACACAACCGGTAACCAAGTTTGGCTCTGAAATCGAAAAGGAAGGGCCAATCGAAGAAAAAACTGTTGATGACGTCCCTAAAGACCCGTTCAAGTTGCCAGGCGATTTCGAATGGTCTTCTATGGACATTACTAATTCGGAACAGGTGAATGAGATCTATGATTTGCTGTACCACAACTATATCGAAGATTCTGACGAAGCCTTCCGGTTCAAGTACTCGCCGGAGTTTCTCGACTGGGCTTTGAAGCCCCCAGGATGGCAACCAGAATGGAACATTGGGGTAAGAGTCAAAACTACTGGAAAACTTGTTGGGTTTATCTCAGGTACACCAGCTAAGATCAAGGTCCGAGATAATGAACCATTTGATGCCGCCGATGTCAATTTCCTATGTGTTCACAAAAAATTGCGGTCTAAGCGAATGGCGCCAGTGCTGATTACGGAAGTAACACGACGAATTAACCTCAAGAATGTGTGGCAAGCTTTGTATACTGGCGGGGTAATGCTACCAACGCCATTGGCTACTTGCCGATATTATCATCGATCAATCAACTGGCCAAAGCTTTACGACGTTGGGTTCTCGCCATTGCCAATTGGATCTACACCAGCCAAACAGGTTGCTAGGTATGCTCTTCCAGCAGATGCGACCGAACCAAACATCCGAAAAATGCAAGTGAAGGACGTTCCAGCTGTGCACAAGTTACTTAAAGCGTTTCTTAACCGGTACGATATTGTGCCAGTGTTTGATGAAGCGGATATTAAGCATTGGATGACTGGATCCGACAATGTGGTGCATTCATACGTGGTGGAACAAGATGGCAAGATTACCGACTTCGTATCTTTTTATGGAGTGGAAAGCAGCGTTATTGGAAACCCCAAGCATGATTCCATCAATGTTGCTTATGCTTTCTATTATGCTTCAGATACTGGTATCGGCGAAAATGTCGATCAAGACAAGCTGTCTGCACGGTTGAAGACGTTGTTCCAGAATGCATTGATTTTCGCCAAGCAACTCAATTATGATGTGTTTAACGCTCTTACTTTTCAAGACAATCCTACATTTTTGGATGATCTCAAGTTTGGGTGCGGCGATGGGTATTTGCACTATTATCTGTTCAATTATCAAACCTTCCCTATCCCAAGCGGTATCAATAAGGAAAAGGAATTGGATTATAAACCAGGAACTGGTGTTGGTGTAGTAATGCTTTAAATAAAACAAAAGTATATGAATGATTCTTCTTTTTCCTTCTCTATAAGTTTTGAACAATAGCTTTGAGTTCATAAATAATGGTACAATAAACAAAGAAAAGCAAATTAAAAAAAAAAAAAAAAAAGAAAAAAAAGTATATAGTCGTGAAATTCATTTCAACCGTGCATGCAAAAAAATAAAATAAAAAAATATCAAAAGGTGGTAATAAGGCAAAAATAATAAGCCAATGTGAAGATAATTTGAAGAAACAAAGTCTTGTTGTAGAAGCCAAAGAAAATAGAGTTGTAAATAGGTGATCACAGTAAAGAATAAATGGCTGTTCAACAGTTTTTCAAAGTCTGCCGTTTAGATGCGGCGGTAGTATCGCTGGCTGAGGCACCGGCACCGGCACCGGCCAGTTGCTTTTGAGCCTTGATTCGCGAAGAAATCTCAGATCGATAATCAGTACTGGCTTGTTTATCCCACATGAAAGGCGGCCGTTCAGTAGAGTACCCAGCGCAAGTCAATCCAAGCGATTCACAAGCCTGGCAAGCTGGTTGGGTTTCGTCACACTTCTTTCGACGGCACCGACAAGTCCAGCATCCGTTTTTGGATCGGGGTAATCGGGCTCGTCGTCGATAAATTGGTTTCTCGATTGAAGATGACGATGATGAAAAAGACGAAAACTTTTGATTTTGGCGCAACGGTTTCAACGGTTGTCGGCGACTCCTCTGCTGTGCTCGAGGTGGAGTGAGCGGTTCTGTTGGAAGAATCGGACGTTCTGGAGTACAGTCTCGGTAATCGACATCATTATTCAGACGCTTTGGAGGCTGAGAAACTGGCAATGGTGTGCGAAATTCTGTAATTGGTAACTTATTGTTCCGACCGTTGACAATTTCCATATGTCGATCCATCAGCTGTTGAAAAGAAAGTTTACCATAGTCAACTCGATCCTCATCTTCTTCACTAAACTCCTCTACTGGATATTGCTTGACAACCTCCTCGTCAATCTCTTCAAAAGATGGATCCATATCCGGAGAAGATTGTGACATGCCATTTGTGGTATTGGTGTCATTAGAGTTGACTGCTATGGACGAGAACACTGTATTATCTTCGTCCGTGCTTAAATCTTGAGGATTGTGACCAGTTCTATAAGGAGTTGAAGTATACCAAGTGTCTGGGTCTCGCAAAGCCGCTGACATTAGAGATGAATCCGATTCAGATGAGCATGGGCGACTACGCGGCGCGACCGATATGTCACCGCCAGTATGTTCCACCTGCATGCAAACTTTTGGATCAATTTCAGTATATTGATAGTGCTTCGGAACCATTTGTGGAGTAGAATAAGGACCCGGCGCTTAACGGACTGTCGGCGCTTGATAATGTGAGAAGTAATAGTTTGTGGAGTTGTTTGAGCCCGATACCGATGCAAGAGTGCGGCTGAAGCATATGTTGGCGCCTACAAAGGATCCTCCACAGAACGTGACGGTTGCATATAAGTCTAATTGAAATAGACAACCACCGAACGAACTATAGGAGAGTTATTTGATCTCATAGTTTAGTAACCTGACAACTTTTGAGTCTGCTGCGATTTCTACGGCGTTCCGTGCTGTTTAGATGGGTGGATCTAGGACGAGGGATCTATAGGCGCCATATCGTCTAATAAAGCTTTTGACTAGTTTTGACAGACCTTATCAGCTAAATAGCAAGGAGCCGTGGCCAATTTAATTATCTCGGATATTCCCTGCCAAGAATTATTTGTGTGAATCGTCTACTTTAGGACCGGTCATATTCCTTTAGTGATTTCTTCCGGTTATCGGTGGACCACGCTTACTGCTCCTAAGATACTGGGATCGGTGGACCGATTTTTGAATAAATCCAACCCCACGACAGACCGCTTCGTTGCATTTTATCAACGATTGGAACGCGCCATTACACTAGAGCTGTGGATCACAAGTTTGATTATAAAAAGACTAGCACATCTCCCCTTTTACTTGTGCTGAAAAAATTTCCCGATTAGAAAATATTTAGCAGCCTCCTTAACACACGAGTCCAAGCCAAAAGATTATAATACTAACCATGACACGAACTAATGAATATGCCCAGTCATTGGATAAAAAATACCCAGCGCCTCTAAGAAAGGAGTTTGCTATCCCATCTATGAAATCGTTGGGCAAAAGTGATAGCGATCAGGAAGCGCTATACTTTTGTGGGAATTCTCTTGGGTTGATGCCGAAGAATACTGAACAGGCTGTGGTCAATGAACTTAGCGCTTGGAAAGCACGGGGTGTCAACTCGCACTTTGACCATCCAAATGGTAATGAGTGGGTGTCTATTGATGACCCTCTTCAACCATTACTGGCACCAGTTGTTGGTGCAGCTGACAAAAGTGAGGTGGCGGTAATGAATACCTTGACAGGTAACCTGCATTCTATGATGGCTGCGTTTTACAGACCAACCAATGAGCGATGCAAGATTTTGTTTGAAAATAAGGCATTCCCATCTGATACTTACGCTTTCCAAAATACGGCGTTATTGCATGGGAGAAAGATTGAAGATGTGTTGATTCCATTGTCGCCTCGGGATGGTGAGTTTACTCTAAGAGAGGAGGACATTTTGAAGACGATTGAAGAGCAAGGGGATAAAATTGCCGTGGTGGTATTCTCCGGGATCCAATACTATACTGGACAATTATTTGATATAGCAAGAATTACCAAAGCTGGTCAATCCAAGGGGGCAATTGTTGGGTGGGATCTGGCTCATGCAGTAGGTAATGTACCATTGAAATTGCATGACTGGGGAGTTGATTTTGCAGTATTCTGCACTTACAAGTATTTGAACAGTGGTCCTGGTTCAATCGGTGGATTGTTTGTCCATTCTAAGCACTCCAATGATAATCGCCCACGGTTAGCTGGATGGTGGGGTAACAATCCAACGACCAGATTCCAAATGAGCAACGACTTTGACCCAATCCCTGGTGCCAACGGGTTTCGAATGTCCAATCCATCTGTGCTGAACGTGGTGTGTGTTGGCGAGTCCTTGAAGCTATTTGACCGTGCTGGAGGGGTTGAAAAACTCAGAGAAAGAAGCTTGAGTTTGACTAACTATCTTTATAAATTACTCTCCACATCGCAGTATTATGTTCCAATAGAACAAGCTGCCGGGTATGACAACTCTAATGAGCCAAAACTCACTATTATTACCCCTGCCGAGCCACAATATCGAGGGGCTCAATTATCAGTGTTGTATTTGCCTATGGGCAAAGGAGTTATGCAGCATACGTTCAAGGTTAGTGAGAATGAATATGGCGTGATTGCGGACGAACGTCAACCAGATGTTTGCCGATATGCTCCAAATCACTTTTACAATACCCACCAGGAGGTGCTGCGACTTGTACAAATCATTGAAACAGCAATGGGATCTTTCCCAAAAAGTTAGGATTTTTTTTTTTTTTAAATATATATCTATTTTACAAAAAATCAGCGAAATTATTATTTCTCATTATCTTTATCCCATTGCTCCTTCCAACCGACAATTCTATCAATATTGGAATCCATATCCTCCACTGTGTTTGACTTTAGCTCTTGAACAACCTCCTCTGCATAAGCTTCTCTGGCTTCAGCCAAGATCACTTCCATAATCTCAGCATCCATATTTTCTTCAATCTTTTCATCATGATACTTCCGCTCCTTCAAACGATCATAAAGAATTGTTGTGTCGGCTCTTAGTACCACAACCAAATCAATGAGCCGCTCGGGGAAAAAATCACAAGAGTGGTAGTCAAGAATCAACCCACCCTTTTCCAAATCATCCTCAATAGCATCATATAACCTATCTTCATCTACAATCTGACTTTTTCGTTCATCGTCGTACCCTGTAATGCAATTCTTTTCCTTTGCAATGTCATTCAAAGCCACCAACTTCATCTCTGGCAATCTATCAGCCAACGCCTCAGCATGGCTTGATTTTCCAGTACCCTAAGAGTATATTAGCCATTACATCCAATACCATTTCCATATTCATACCGGTGTCCCAGTAATAACAATATTCGCTTTTGATCTCTCCCCCATGATATTCTCTCCTGGTCCAAATTTTTCTTGTGGCGTGCGTTGGGATCAAGAGACAAGAAAGAAAGAAAAAAAACTATTCCCACTCCATTAACAAAATTTAAAAGCCGGCATTCAATTATGAATAGACAAGGTATGTGGAAAAGCTTGGGAAAAAAATTAAAAAAATATTCAATTCCTGCTAACAATCGAATCAAGTGCCTGGTGCTCGCCCTTTACAACCAATGCAACGTGCTCAACCCCCAGTTGGACAGCCTAGTAGGGTACAGAATGGTAAACAAGGTAAGGTGTCCACACTTTGTAACGATTGTAAAAGCGCTAACTCAACAAACAAACAGTAATCAATGGGCAAATGTGGGGACAACCACCGATTTCATCAGCACCGTCATTATCAACAGCTCCAACGCGTCCTGGTCCGACATCGTTTGCTCAAGCAGTAAGTAGTAGTGGTGGACCAGCAGCGGCTGGAATGACCGTACAGCAACAGCAACAGCCGTCAACATTAGACATGTCCGATTTCCCAGCATTAGGATCAGTAGGGCAGCACCAACAGCCCCCGCCTCCGCAGCAACATGTTCAGCAACAACATCAAATTGGGTTGACGCGAAGCAATAACCAATCTCCTCGCCCAGGAATGGTGCCGCCAGGACTACAAGCAACATCAATACGACCGGATAGCAGTGAAGATTTTCCAGCATTACCAGGAGCTTCATCTTCATCGTCTTTATCAGGCGTGGCGTCGACGAAAAACGAAAAGCTGAGCGATATGGACAAGTTTGGAATGAACGGGTTATTAGGGGTTATACAAATGGAGAATAACGATCAAACATCAGTTGCGATTGGAAGTGAATTGAACAATATGGGATTGAATTTCCAACCTTCACAAGCTCCGTTGTCGAAATCCTTTTCTTCGCCATGGATCGGTACAAGTAAACATAAGACGGAGCCAGAATTTGAATTGCCAAGTTGTTACCATGTTCCATCAGCAGTTCCACAGCAGGAAAAGATTCAAAACTTGACTGAAGAAACGTTGTTTTATATATTTTATACAATGCCTCGAGATTCAATGCAGGAAGCAGCTGCTCAGGAATTGGTCAACCGGAATTGGCGGTACCATAAAGAACTACGGTTATGGTTGACCAAGGACCCGATGAGCGAACCAGTACAACAGGGCAGTCAAGCAGAGCGGGGGATATATGTATTTTTTGACCCGTCGCGGTGGGAAAAGTTGAAGGTAAGTGATAAAAGAAAAAAAGAAAAACAAAATGCTAACCAGAAATTAAAACAGAAAGAATACGTGTTACGATATGCAGATATCGCTTAATATTATAAGACAAAGAAAGGAATGAATGCCAATAGCCTTTTCGTAGAATGAAAAGAATGTTCGTGAGGCTCAAACGAAATAGACCAAAAAAAAAAAACCAGCCCACGCACGTGATCCCAACCACGTGCGCAGAACAATACCGGGTAAACAGACCCGGCCAGATCTCCGGGCCGGTGAAAAAAAAAAAAACAAGATCTGCAACGTTTGAACTCTAAAAATAAGTCGCAAGAGGAGTGTAAACACTACAATAATTCTAAGCCTGGGCATTTGCAAACGCACAGGGCGCCTCCTTCGCATTATTCTACAGTCCAATAGCTTTTTTTTTTTTTTTTTCCCCTTCTCCTTTCGTCTTAGACCCTAAGCGCTTTTTTCTATTCTTTACATTCGTTTCTTGTTCTCATTTTTTTAGAAGCTTTTTTTGGAATAACGATCGATATTGTATCTTGTAGAGAATTTCTCTACGTGTCACTCTTTCGTTATATTGAAATTTTTTCGCTCTTTTGATTCCTGCTAAGGTACCATTTAAACTACCAGTATGTGAACCAATCATCTGACTTATAATTGGCAATGTCAATACTAACTAACATCGCTTTTACAGTGGACAGATCAGGATCATTCAACAGAATAGGATCTCAGAGAAGAAGTGATGATGTGGAAGGTAATAATGGTGCAGATTTTTCACGAAAAAGATCATTGATCAGACCAGAAAGATCACGGATCGAACCAGGTCATCGACAATACCATTATACCCAAGTAGCAGCTCAGCAATCTGGTCGTATCAATGTGCAGCCTTCTACAACTGGTAATGACCCTGTATTACAAGACGGAGTCAATATCCCTTTGGCTGACATGTCACACCAGCAGCAACCAATTGAAGAAGGTGATGAGCGAATTAGTCCGACGCATTCAAACATTGATGATTATTCAGCAGATTTAAAAGGAGGTAGAAATGTTTATGGGTTGAATGATGAAATTGGACAACGTGAACTTGAGCCATATCCTGACCCCGAACCATATGGACCACAGCATTTGACAGATACGCATCCAGGGGCTACTGCAACTGCTCCATTAGCAGAACCAGCTCAACAAACTTCTCGCCCTGCGACTCCGTCGAATGCGAATAAACGGCCAATGCCAGCAACGGATGAGGGTACTTCGCCATGGCTTGCATACTGTAAAATCGTTACATTTTGGGCACCTGGTCCATTGCTTGCGCTATTTGGTATGAAGGATAAAAGTCGGCAAATGGCGTGGAGAGAAAAGATGGGGTTGATTACGGTTATTTTGTACGTCGCAGCATTTGTTGCTTATTTGACTTTTGGGTTTACTGCAACAGTGTGTCATAATAATGTGCTGCGGCTCCGAAATAACGAAGTTCCTAGCGAGAATTTGATTGTCAATGGTCGATTTTATGATTTGGCTGATTCTCACCATCCGGAAGCTATCGGAATTCAAGATGGCGCGAATATTTTGTATCCACCTGCAAATGCAGGTGGTATGGACGCGTCGTTTTTGTTTCAAAATGTTAACGGTCATTGCAAGGGGTTGTTAACGCCCAAGCCGGACTGTAGTATTCCAAATGAAGGTGATAACCTCGCTTGGTATATGCCATGCAAGCTTTTCGCGCAGAATGGTACTACACAGGTCAACACTACTTTTGACCATTATAACGGTTATGCTTGTCATACCTCCATGGCGGCAAGAAATGCTTACTATAGTTTGAAGGTCACTGGTGAAGTTTATTTTACCTGGGATGATGTCAAGAATTCTACTCGACAGTTGATTGTTTATAATGGTAATGTTTTGGACTTGGCATTGGTTGACTGGATTCAAAAAGATGACATCGATTATCCAAGCGAGTTTGATACCTTGAGACAAGATACTTCATTGAGAGGTATTGATGTGTCTCAATACATGACCCATGGTAGAGATCATGAAGTGATCAAGTGTTTGAACGAAATTACCAAGGTTGGTTATATCGATACGGAACAGATTGGTTGTATTGCGTCGCAAGTGGTTTTATATGTGTCATTGGTGTTTATTATTGGTATTGTTTCGGTCAAATTCTTTTTGGCATTGTACTTTAGATGGGTTCTTTCCTCTAGACAGGGTGCGTTTTATATGGATCGAAAACAATTGGAAGAGCATCATCAACAGATTGAAGATTGGTCGAATAATATCTATTCTCAGGGACCAATTCAACCAGCCGCCAATCCTCCACGACGAACTGATAGAACCAGCAAGCTTTTGGGTAAAAAGTGTGATCGAAGTACTGTGCATTCTGTTACCATGGGGTCTCAAATCCCGGTTGCGTCGACCTCAAAACTGGTGCCAGGTGGGTCTATCTATCAACATGGGAATAACTCTCGAGGTTCGTTTATGATGTTGAATTCAATGACCAATGATCCGTATCGAGATCAGTCGCTCATGTCTGGTGATAATTCATATGCAGGTGCTGGAATGGCTGGTGATGAAGGGTCTGTTTATTACGATGACTATGATTCTCCTACTGCTCCTAACAGTAGCGGATTACTTAGCGGTATGGCCGATTATGTCGTTCCACAACCACCAGCGGGGTATCAACCATTTGGGTTCCCATTGGCTCATACGATTTGTCTGGTTACTGCTTATTCTGAATCTGTAGAAGGTTTGAGGACCACTTTGGACAGTATTGCTACGACGGATTACCCAAATTCGCATAAGTTGATTTTGATTATTTGTGATGGTATTATCAAGGGTTCTGGTAACGATATGAGCACTCCAGAAATTGCATTGTCTATGATGAAGGACTTTACAGAACCACCGGAAGAAGTCCAACCTTATTCCTACGTGTCTGTGGTATCCGGGTCTAAGAGACATAACATGTCAAAGGTTTATGCAGGGTTTTACAAGTATGATGATGAGACAATGGATCCTTCAAAGCAGCAACGTGTTCCAATGATGGTTATTGTTAAATGTGGTACCCCAGCTGAATCTCAAGCTGCAAAACCTGGTAATCGAGGTAAGCGTGATTCGCAAGTTATTTTGATGAGTTTCTTGCAACGAGTCATGTTTGATGAACGAATGACCGAATTGGAATTTGAAATTTTCAATGGTATATGGAAGGTTACAGGCATAGCGCCCGATTTTTACGAGATTGTGCTCATGGTGGATGCAGATACCAAGGTTTTCCCAGATTCGTTGACTCATATGGTTGCGTCAATGGTCAAAGATCCGGAGATTATGGGGCTGTGTGGTGAAACCAAGATTTCCAACAAGATGCAGACATGGGTGACAATGATCCAAGTGTTTGAATATTTCATTTCACATCATCAAGCCAAGGCATTTGAATCTGTGTTTGGTGGTGTGACTTGTTTGCCAGGTTGTTTTTGCATGTATCGTATCAAGACTCCAAAAGGGGCTGATGGGTATTGGGTCCCGATTTTGGCCAATCCGGATATTGTTGAACGATATGCTGATAATGTGGTTGATACATTGCACAAGAAGAATTTGCTGTTACTTGGTGAGGATCGATTCTTGTCGACTTTAATGTTGAGAACTTTCCCAAAGAGAAAGCAAGTATTTGTACCAAAAGCCGCATGTAAGACAGTTGTACCGGATAAGTTCATGGTGTTGTTGTCTCAACGACGTCGATGGATTAATTCCACTGTGCATAACCTGTTTGAATTGGTTATGGTGAGAGATTTGTGTGGTACGTTTTGCATTTCCATGCAATTCGTTGTGTTTATTGATTTGGTTTCTACATTGGTTCTGCCGGCCGCTATTACATTTACGTTGTATATTGTGATTATTGCTATTGTTAGTAAGCCCACACCGATCATGTCGTTGGTTTTGCTTGCATTGATTCTGGGCTTGCCTGGACTGTTGGTGGTTGTTACAGCTCACCGGGTGTCATATGTCGGGTGGATGCTTATTTATTTGATTGCGTTGCCAATTTGGAACTTCGTCTTGCCAATGTATGCATATTGGAAGTTTGATGATTTCAGTTGGGGTGATACGCGAAGCATTGTTGGTGGTGATAAAGGTCATGACGATGCCGAAGGTGAGTTTGATTCTAGTCAGATTGTGATGAAACGATGGAGAGATTTTGAACGTGAACGACGTCGTGTCATGCCGCAACCTCCACCACCAATCCCATATGGCAATCCTCATGCTGGCGGGTCTTCATCAATGTTGAGCTCAACTCATACTTATAACCGGGCTCCAAGTGGTGCTGGTAGTGTCAGCCAATCCTCGGATGAGTTCCAAAAGGTTGACGACACGGTCTTGTAATGATATTGGTAAAAAAAAAACAAGAAAAAAACAGACGTATAAAAAAGAAACATAAAGCCTAAGAACACACGTATGTTCGGGAATATATTAGGATATTTATATCAATAAGGATTGTAACAATGTGAGTACTTCTCGATCATCGGTTGCCACCGCTAGCGCCTTGACCAGCAACGGGTAAAGCGGCTTTGCATCTCTACCTTGGTGCAATTTCAAAGTATACAACAATTCTGCACGTTGTAAAGCATGCATTGGCATTTTGCCACGCAATGGCTGGTTACACACATATAACCGCAGGATATTAGCTGCACGTAAATCCAACAACTTGGCGCCGGTGGACAGTCTTGCCAACTCGTTAATACACAGGTACGCCACGTCGCGTCTCGCCAGCGGTTCAGGCTGCCATGTGGTCCCCATGAACGGTTTTTCTTCCACTGCAGACGCCATAGTCTCCCGCCATGTATACGTATCCATATGTGAATGCGAGTAGAGGACCTTTGCGAGCCGCTCAAAGAACCACGCCGGAGAGTGCGAGTCTACCGTGGCGAGCACGGTACGGTACATGTGAACGTCGAAATGTGCGTACTCGGGGCTGGTTTCTAGGGTGGAATGGCGTACTGTGGACAGGATAGCCGTGACGCCATCAAGAACTAGATTCCATAAAGGCTCGTTCACCGTGTTCACCGAGACGCCCAACTTGGCCACTTCGCTGAGAACCGTGGTGGCTAGCTGCCACAGCTGCACGGAATGCGTGTGTTCGTCACCAATGTGCAGAATAGGACACTCGAATTTGCGCTGCATGGGGATCAACGCCGCGGATAACACGGCGGCTGCAGTGCCGTCGTCGATGAGTTTGGTGAAGACTTCTGGTGAGGTTACAGCGTCGAGCTTTGTGAGTAGCAGCTTCAACGACTGTTCACACAACGCGATAAATGTCGGATTCTTGTGGTTGTGCTGGACAGTGTTTTCTTGGAACGCAAGCCGGACTAGCTGCGCGAATACTCGGAGAACGAGCCCTGCGGCGCGCGGCGTGGCCCCTTGCTCACTGTCGATCTCAATATTGGACAATTGCTTGATCGCTGCAGATTGCAAAGGAGAGAGGTGGTCACGGTCAGTGTAAAGCTGCGGCAACGCCGGGTATGACGCGCATTGCTCCAACACTTGAACGCTCTTGTCGATATTCTGAGCAGATACTTGTTTTGATTGGGTATACAGGGCCCCATGCAACTCCACCAACGCCGTCAATGCATCTTGAGCTACCTTGGCGTCGATAATACTTGAGCATGTACTGGACCGGCTGGCCCAGAAATCCCACGCCTCCTGTAGCTGTGGGTCCGGTAGCTCCAAGCCGTCCTTGTACATGCGTGTCAATACCGTCGAAAGGCCAGTATACACTGCCACTGCAAGCACCGGTGGCACTGACGCAGGATAAGTGTCGATTGCAGCGAGATAACTCACCAACTTTGTCCACAGTTCTCGGAACGTGTCTTGTTTCAGAAACACAGAAGCAAACACCGCATATGCGTCACACACCCCTCGTAGAACCAATGCCATAGTCTCGACCCATTCTGTCGATGGTTGAGGTGGTCGTAGTGTCATTACTTCTGGTAGTACAACCGCCTGAGTGGCCCTCCATACCACTGTTGGTAGCTTGGCACCGTGTGCATCAATAATACTAAACAACGTCTGCACGGCCCCATTGCGTACTTGTGGATGTTTGTTGGATGCGATTGTCGTCAACCGAACCAGTGCCAGCATCCACAATGCATGGATCCGTTTATCTTCGTCCCCATTGGTAGTAGCAATACTCATCAGTTCTGGCATTGTAGAAATATCCAGCGAGTCGATCGGCTTGGAAATGCTTCGTAAATGGTTGCATACCGTCCAAAAAATTGAAATCGCACTGAACGAAATGTTCAAATCCAGATCCTTATCACAGAAAGCAAACAGGATATCCAGAAGCTGGATCAAACAATCTGGGGGCAGATACTGCAGGAAATCGTTGCATACTAATTGAAGCAATTCATATCCACTTTGAACCAACCGTGCTGTATACTTGTCAACCAGACCTCGTTCGAATAGACTGTTTGTAATATCCAACACCACCGTCCAACATTCATCAGGAAGTCCATCTCCACCACACTGTCGAAAAATATCCACTACGCTATCAATAGTCAACACATGCATATTTGCCTCTGTAGCAATCACCGCTCCTTCAACTTCTTCATCTTTTGGCGGTGCGACAATCCGATGCACTGCTGTCTGCAACGAACTCAATACTCGATGGCTTGTATGTCCGTCTGTCGTCGAAACCATTGCAAATGTAGCAACATCATTAAGAACCTGTGATGCTCTCTCTCTTGCAACTCCCGGAACAGATCGGCTAGTCATGATCAAAATTAAATGGTTCACCACATATTGCCAATTATCATCATCCAACACACAGGCTTTCGAAATTTCTCCCAAGAAATCAATCAAAAAGCACGGGTCATTTTCAAAATCTGGGGATGCGGAAGACGGAGATTCATCCAACCCCAGCGTCTGCGCCGATGCGCCGCACACGGCAGTCAACACCGCCGCAACCTGTGCCGCAGTGGAATAATCGTGAGTAGATTTGATCAATTCCTTGAGCGTTGAATCCACAGCTGCAAATTCTCCGCCCACGCTAAACCCTTGGGATGCTCGTGTGGACAAAGACGGTTGACGTTTGAGAACCAGCGTATGCGCTTCCTGAAGAGTGGTCACAATAATCGACCAACTAGCCCCAAGGTTTTGCCCTAGAGAAATCCCCAGATGCAGCAATGACCGGCAACACGAAACGTTTCGCTTTAAACCAGGCAGAAGCGCACTCATGTCAACACTGCCAGCCCGCTGATGAGTATGCAAAGATTCCACCGATTTCGATGGTGAGTTGACTCTTGCTGGCGTATTAGAAGGAGGCACCAACACAGTAAATCTTGCAAATAGGTTCATGAAAGCGTCCCGGGCAGCGTCAACCCCTAGATTTCCAGAGACATGGGCAAATTTCTGAGCACTTCGAACCATAGTCCCGTAAAGAGCGTCTTCAATTGTGGCTTGGAAAAAACTAGTATACAATGCAAGCATGTCACTATAACAATGATCAACAAACATTGTTGGAATTTTGACATCTGCCTCCTCCTTTTGACAAGCTACCACATGCTTTGACAACCCCTCAGACAACGAATTGATACACATCAACGCCAAGTAATGCAAATACGAATCCGGGATCGGCGGTGGAGATGACTTGTCAAGTAACTCCAAGCACATTACCCTCACTTTGGATGTTCTTGTCGATAGCCCCGCCACCTTGATATCATCTATTGGTTGACCATCGGGACCAAGTGGTAATTTTAGTGGCCGAGAAACCTGTGACAATCCAATTACCTTTGTATTCTCCATGCATACACGATCAATTGTGGCAACCATCTCACGAATAGAATTTCGTCGGTCTTTGCTCATGTCATACTCTTGATACAAATCTCTTACTAATGCAAATTGGCGTTTTTCATGACATACCCCAGAGAAAACTTCCATACACAACACTCGTTTCCAATATTGCGTCTTTGGTGAATCCAAACATTGGATTAACATTGACATGATCACTTCACACTCTACCCTTAATACCGACAATTGATCGCATAATAATCGATATAAAACGCGCGTAACACGCATAAAGACTGCATATTCCTTCTTTTCTGTGAAAAATCGAAGCATAATCGGCACCGCAGTGATTCGTAAATAGTAGCCAAATTCTGAGTATTCTGAAAATAACCCACCACTATTCAACAAAATACTCTCCAAAAGCTCCAATGCAAACGTCTCTGGGACTTCTTTTATCCTCAAGAACAATGGCTGTTGTTTTTCCGTCAAATGACACAGGTCAATAAATATTCTCAATGCATCATACGCGGCAGCAGTTTGTTTTACCTTGTGGCCACCATCGATCTCCACCGTATACTTCTTCTCTGCGCCCTTGTCGCTGCCAACTTTATCGAAAATCGCACTAGTGATCTGTTGAAATGTCGCCGAAGCGGTGCTGATGACCGAAGCGCTCTTGTTCCGTTCTTGCAACTTGGCACAAATCTGAAGCAGCATCGCCACCAACTGATCGTACAGATAGTCTTTGTACACTTGAGCCAATGGGGTCAAGCATTGGAGAATCTTTACTTGAATATCTACGCCGAGGTTTGTCGCTTCATCAAATGCATCCAATACCTGGTCCAGTTGTGTCGTTGGTAGCGCTTTTACATTGATCAGCGTCTGTAGACATTGTACCGAGATGGCACAATATTTGGCGTACCGTGTCGAACATGCAATAAAAAACGGATTCAAAAACGATTCATCTTGCGCCAGTTCTACTCTAGTTAGCTAATCTTTCAATTGAGTTTTAGAACACTTACTCTTGAAGAATTCCTGTTCGTCGCTCCCGTTGTAAGCCTTCAACACATCTAAACTCTTTTCCGCAGCCTATATCATTTAGTTAATCATCAAATTTTTCAAGAAAGCCTCACATACCTGTCTTAATTCTGTATTCCGGCGCTTTGTCTGCGAAACTAAATTACTCAGCTCTGTAGAAAGCGAGTGGACTGTTGACATATTATATGCGGTTGTGTCTAATACTTCAGGGGACGTGTCCAATGCTTTTTTTAGTGACCAAATCGAGCTTACATTTAATCGGGGGCAGAATATATGGCCGCGCGCCCAACCAACAGCACCAGTCTAATTTTCTTCAAAACCTGTCGCGACACTACAAATTTTTTTCACCAACCAGCGTCAAAACTGTATTTACAACCATGTTCTCTTGTAATCTACGGAGAACATCTCGACTAGTTGTTGAGAACAAAGCAAAGTTTTCGACATCATGTCGTTCTACCGCATCTGGGAATACGCGCCAGTTTAGTGTAAAACGATCAAATCCTAAGACCGCTACTACCTGTAGCCCGAAAAAACTACGAAAACCTTCAGTACCGTTTCGAGACTATGATACAGTCAAGCGAAATGCTATGGGAGTAGTCAGTCGAGAAGATATTGCATTAGATTCATTCTTGTCTCGTCACCGACCCATTTTCTTGATGGATCTCAAGAATGAGTATAAAGGTACCGGCGCCAACACTTCTCCATGGTTCACAAGTGCTAGTGGAACAGAACTCGATTCAGCAATGAACGGTGTACCGGAGGACGTTGTGGATAGATTGAAACCTTTTGAAGAACAGAAACCATTAGAAGACGAAGAAGATATGATCGATTCTGACCCATTGTTGTCGCAATCGTTGGCTGCTCAGCTGGAAAAGTCTTTGAACTTTAAGATCAAGGATATGGAGATTGTTATGCCTGCAGGTACCTCCGCTTCATTGGTTTTGCTCAAAAACAACAAGTCGTTCGAAAAATACTTTATTTCAACCAAAGACCAAGCTACTGAGGCCACCTCGTACCAGCTGTCGCCAGCATCGGATTCGTTTTTGCGGCCTACAATGCAACTAACTTCAGTCAAGAGAAAGCGAAGAATCAAGATGAACCGACACAAGTACAAAAAGAGAAGAAAGGTTCAAGAAGCTATGAGACGAAAGTTGAACAAGTAGTTTTTGTATATTATAGAGACTAAAAAAAGAACTGTCTGTACATGTAAATATCAAGAAGGAAAAAAACAAAAAACTATTAATCAAAAAAATGAAAATAAATATATATTAATATATAAGAAGCAATGCAAATAAATAGCAAGAGACTTTTCTACGATCTAGGATGAGTTATTGGATGGACAAAGTGTTGTAATGGAGGTTCATCAGTTTCAGACGGCATCCTGCGAGTATAATGTGAATTTGAAGAGTGCGATGTCGTCGTGGGGTGGTGATCAGACCTTGAACGAGCACCTAAATATGCAAGTTCAATCAACTTGTCAGATATCCACATGACAGGTGCAAAGATCTTAGATACGAGGGCAGTTGTACTATCTGATGAATTTGTCAAGCTCAGTGGCGTAGCATTATGTCGACTTGGTGGTTGAATGATATGGCCACGATGAACTGGTGGTATCGGTTGCCCTAGGTTCTCAAGTTCGATACAACCCTCGTCATCGGCCGTCCCACCATTTTGGTCATCATCATTCTTATCAATTGCATCAGGATACGCCATGTCATCTTCGAATACTTGCCTTCCCAGCATTCTGTGGCTTTCTTCGTATCTTTCTTGTTGGTCAACCCGTTGCGACCATTCCCATACCGTCACGATCGATAGCACCGATGTCAACCAACTCACTGAATCCGTCCATTCTACTACCCACCACCCGCCAACATCTACAATAAACAAAGCTATCGGCGAAATGGCGGTCAAATTTGTAACCGCTGTAAAAAACCACAATGACTTGTGTAATGTTGACCGGTGTTTAGTCACACTATAAAGAATCACCATCCCCGCGTACATCACTGCAATGGAAATCTTGAATAAATAAACAAATGCTGGTAAAGGGCTTTCTTCAGAATCTTGCTGAAAGACTGATACTCCCCATAATGTCTGGCAGCATACCACAAAGCTACCTCCGAGCCATAAGATCAACCGCTTTTCTTTCTGTCGCGGGTACAGCGTCATTAGTGTCTGCACTTGAGTGAATAATAATACAGTATCAAACGTCAAGTTCAACACATTGATCTTATTGTTCGACCCCATTATAAATCTCAACGTCTCTGCATCTAAAAATCCTTTGCTGTACTGCTGCCGGAGCTCAATCGTAGCCGTGATGAATACAACCAATAGGTATATGGACGACAAAGTGACCGAGACTTTCTGCATAATCGGTCGTTTCGGGCCATCTAAAATCACCAAATTCAGTAGCAAACATACAACCATTGACGACGATAAAGCATAGAGCAGTGGTACCAATGATGATTGAAAGCTTCCGTTATCTCCTTGGATCCACTCCTGCCATAATGGCCCCTCGGCGATTAGCAAATCCAAACTTGCCACGCGGCCAACGTTTGTGACTGGGTGGCCATTCCTACATTGGGGAGTGAATATCGCTGGAGATTTACTGTCGATAGTTATCGTTTTGTGTCGGATTATAATCGTTCCGCTTGACAACGTCCTTGGATCGCATGCTCTTAGTTGCTGATAAGTGGTGCGATCTCTCCAAATCCGTTCATCAAGTACTCGAATATCTGGTTCGGGTGACAGGGTTATCTGTGGATTATCAGGAGATATTCCTGCTGGGCTAGCAGTTGAGGTTTTTGCTTGAGCAACCAGCCAGACAACCAACGCCCGTACCCAGTTCATACTGTGGATAGGCCAAAGAAAGGTGATACTATTCTGTTAACAATGGCTTTTAACCTTTTTTTTTTTCTCCAACTTGAAACGGATACTGTATAGATTGTCACCGTAAAATTCAGAAACAAGAAAAAGTTGAAAACTCACCCATAAGTGAAGGAGAGCTGATTTTTAGAGGCGAATGAGAGCCAAGTCGACGAGTCTTGGCAGAATCGCCCAGCCCCATAATCGCCAGTGAGTTAGTGGAAAGGACCTCCAACGCCCATTTGTACCAGCCGAAACTTGATTAGCCAAGCTCGTCGTTATAGCAAAACCAAAAAGTTGGATTTGGTGATGGAACTTTAAAACGAGACTGTGCGGCTCAAGCTGGAAAAAAAATAATGGTACTAACTCGATTGAACAGCGCTCTGCTGAGGCCTAGTCCGGATTCGAAACGGAAAAAAAAAAAAAAAAATTGTGGTCGGGTATACGTAATCGTCCTGCGCATAGCCGAATCTCGGCCGCTTTGTCCACTTTCGGACTTGGCAGCCGTATTCGCCCGGCTTCCGGAAAATAGCTCGAAACTTAATTGTAAGACCAAAATTTGCGAATATGGAACAATATGGGCCCTAAAATCCCACTCCATACTTGTAGATCCAAAACCATACTTAAAATAACATCACAGCCAATAATCAAAAAGCAACCGGAGGGCCCTAAAAGTGGCCATTGGCCATTGAAACCAGACGCGAATTTGTGAAGGCCGGTCGGCACATTGCCGTATGCAATGATAGATGGCACTAACTTTATAAACTTGACTGGACACAGGGCTGAACGACGCATATGAACGCAACCATTCAATTCATGCATCCCTGGTTCCAACAATATTTTTAAACAGGCAATAAAAACTATAGGTTTGCAGATCGCCGTTATTCCCCATTGAAGATTGTGATTATGAGCCATTGCCGCGACAGATGTACGACCGTAAAGCCGGTGGGAGCGACTCCCGGAAAGACCGGTTGATCACCAGTAGATTAGATCGATAATAAAAAATCTTTTCACAAATCTAGGAAGCACTCTTCGCGGCAAAGAAAAAAAAAAAAAATCTCTCAATTTGCTCATTTTTAGGAAGACCTCTAAAACATGTATGTATAAAAAAAAACAAAAATTTCCTTAATATTAATATGCGCAATAGAACTGCACGTTTTATTGACCAGAAAATTTTTTGTTTGATCAGATAATTCCCAATTCGAACAAGTGGGCGGGCCGCGAACGCTTTTACATGTTGCGCACGCGGCTGGTGCATCGTGCTGATCATCATCAGTACGATCGTACGGGTTTGACAAAAGTTATCTGATTGATAAGTCTGCGATTAAAAAATTTAGACTAAAAATTTATGCAAATCTAAAAAAATACTAGCAGAACCAGCAATAGATGGAAGATGGACAAAAAGACTGATTTCTAAACAGGCAATCTTGTCGGTTAAGTTCGAATGGGCCATACCAGATAATCTTTTGCATCAAAAACCGCCCACTATAACAATCCCAATGTAGAAATGATCTGACAAATGAGACCAGTCCCGACCATTCGCGGACAATATTATTTATTTTTTTATATTTGGTTTTTTTCCTTCAGCTCTCTTAATTGGACGTCCTCTCCCATAAACAGTTATACCCTTCGCATATAAAAGCCCGAGTTCATCCACTCAGTTTTCTTGCTTCTCCTTGTTTCCCCCTTTTATTTAAACCGCTTCTCCGCTAGAAAACGAAACAAAAAGACGACAGCAGGGTCTATAAACAATGACTGACCAACCTGACATCAACAGAGATGTCGAAAGAAACAGTGAAAAGCACCAAGACCATGACCAGCATGCGCTTTCTGTTACAAATTCGGAGACTACCAAGTCTCTGAATTCGGCAGAAATCAAAAAGCCAATGGGGGTGCGTAAAATTGAAATTGCTTCTGAACAATATGGTGCTATTGGTAAAATCATGGTATTCTTTTTTGTTTTCCTTGTCGCATATGCTTATGGCCTTGACGGTCAAATTCGATCGGTTTTCCAGACTCAAGCTACGAATTCTTACGCTCAACACTCACTTTTGGCTACCATTAACGTTGTACGTTCCGTTGTCGCTGCTGCCGCACAACCATTTATTGCTCGGTTGACAGATGTTTATGGTCGTGTTGGGCTTTTGTGTATTTCTGTGGTTTTTTACGCTGTGGGTACTATCATTGAATCTCAAGCTTATGACGTCCAGCGATTCGCAGGTGGTGCTCTTTTATACCAAATTGGCTATACCGGTATCATGTTAATTTTGGAATTGGTTGTGGCCGATTTCTCCTTCTTGAACTGGCGTCTACTTTCTTCATTCGTTCCAGCATTGCCATTTATTATCAACACCTGGATTTCTGGTAATATCACCGACGAGATGGACACCAAGTGGAGTTGGGGTATTGGTATGTGGGCTATCATCGTCCCCATAATTTCCATCCCGTTAATCGGGGCTCTGTTTCATATGCTTCATCGGGCCCATAAAACCGCGGAATGGGAACAATTCCAGTATGATAAGACCACATTAAAACATCTGGGCTGGAAGAAGTATTGGAAAGGTTTGTTTTGGAAGTTGGACGTAGTGGGTGTTTTGCTGATGTCTGCTGTATTAGCATTGCTTCTGGTCCCATTGACCTTGGCTGGTGGTGTTGAAACTGAATGGGAAAAGGCTAAGATTATCGCTCCTTTGGTCGTTGGATTTTGCTGCCTCCCAGCATTTCTCCTTTGGGAACGATGGTGTCCATTCCCAGTAGTTCCATTCCACTTGCTCAAGGATAGAGGTGTCTGGTCTGCTATGGTCATTGGTGTCTTCATCAATTTCATTTGGTACATGCAAGGTGATTATATGTACACTGTTTTGATTGTCGCAGTGGATCAATCTGTCAAGAGTGCTACTCGAATTACTTCTTTGTATTCATTTGTTAGCGTGATCACTGGTACTTTCCTAGGCTTGGTTGTTAGCAGACTCCGACGAGTTAAATTATTCATTGTGTTTGGTTCCTTTTTGTGGGTTATTGCAATGGCTCTGCTGGTCAAATATCGAGGTGGAGAAAGCTCAAAGGATGGTATCATTGGTGCATTGTGTTTGCTGGGTCTAGGTGCTGGGTTTTTCACATACCCAACTCAAACATCCCTTCAAGCTTGTACTAAGCACGAGCACATGGCTGTCATTACTGCATTGTATTTGACCATGTATCAAATTGGCTCAGCGTTTGGTGGTGCTGTGTCTGGTGCCATCTGGACTCAACTCTTGCCTAAAGAACTTACCAAGCAATTGGGTTCTGACAATGCAGATGTGGTTACTCTTGCGTATGGTAAACCGTTTGACTTCATTGCGTCATATCCATGGGGAACGCCAGAGCGAGATGCTGTTGTTATTGCGTACCAAAAGATTCAAAGAATTTTGTTGATCACTGGTACCTGTTTGTGTGTTCCATTGATTTTTATTACGTTCTTTACTCGGGATCATCGACTAGAATCTGTTCAATCTTTGGAAAACGCCGAGACGGAAGAACAAAAGTCTACCGAAAAAACTTGGAAGGAAAAGCTTCTTTTCAAGTTCTATTAATCTAATTTCCTGTACATTTTTTTCAACTTTTAATATTATCTAACGAATAACGTCTACCTTTTTTTTCTTTTTTTTTTTTTTTTTTTTTTTTTTTGCGCTATCTTGTGTCCTCAAACAGAAAAATGCATTGTCGCACAGGCGGTGGATTTCCAATAGTGAAACTACCTAACGCGTAGTGATCAAACCTAGTGTGTTTCATGAATTAGAGCACGTGGATATATGGGGAAAACGGTGGTTTATAACAAGTAATTGTAAAAAACATCTAACGCCGCACAGGATGTGGCGTCGGTTAGTCTGCGCGCGCATGTCCCGGTCCATTTATAATGCTCTATGATGAATTAATGATGTTAGCCCTAAAGGCAGATACCCTTGGTTTCTAGGTGCGTTGGAGTTGTCTGCGGGGTGTACAACATTGAGCATGTGCGTATTCATCGACACCAGTCATGATGCGACTTTGTAATTAATAGTGAATTTGGATGGGGGTTTAAAGAAAGAGATATTGGTTGACAGTGAACATCGCCAGGAAGAGTACGATTGCAATGGGCAATGGCTGGATACGGATACCGATGCGGGTCATTGATATCATCACAAGCATACCATAAATGTTGTGCGCTGTATAATTCAGTTTCCGCTCCCCCGGGCCAACGGCGCCCGATTTCTGTCCCGCCTATCTTCGTCACCATTTGTGCGACAACACAAAACAACAAGCCAACCATTATCGTGAATAGCGGTGCGGGGTACATGATCGTGGGTTTTTTGTTGTTGGCAAGAATAGTATTTAAAGATGCTGTTTGCTAGGCCGAGTATCAACCAGCCAGCTTGCCCTAACCTCGTCTCGCGGTAAGCAATAAATATCTTTGATCTAGGCAGCGTCAAATGCCACTTTTCTATCACCATCACTAATAATTGAAAACTACAAAAAAAGAAATGGCGAAAAGTCGTTCTAGCTCAAAGAAAACCAAAGCAAAGACGAGAACAAAATCAAAAGCCAAGGGGAGAAATGAGCTGATTGAAGAGAAGAATAACGGAATTCGGTTTGAGCTAAAAGATGCTGGGTTGACATTGTATAACTTATCGAAAGAACGAAGAGCAGACGGCAGTTTCACAGTTGAAACGCTCTATAAACTCAAAGATGCGCTTGGGCAGCTATTGAATGCCACTGATTGTGAGCTGGTATCCAATCCTACTGAGTCGTTGTATCTTCGCCGAGTAGGATTGATGGCTCAATTGGTGATTGCTGAAATGAAGATCGAAGAACAAAAAGTTAGTGGCGAAATGGATAACGTTGCAGTTGGGTACTGTGCAAAGATTGACCAAGCTATTGAGGATTATGAACAAGTGAAATCTGGTCCAGGGTACACCCGTGATGTGTCTCGACTAGCAGAGATGTTGCGTGAGCTTTGTGACCACATGGGGTATAGAGATCCAAAGGAAGTGCTACGAAATTTGAAAATCAAGTATCTTGAATGGGGTATGAATCAGTCTGAAGCAGCTTTGGAGACTCATGAATCGGGTGAAGTCTATCGACGTGCAAACCGTGATCTTGGTGAGTATCATATGGCCCGATGCATTTTGATTGACGAAGAATTTCCAACTGCATATACCGAATCCCACGCCGATGAGCTTCGTTTGAAGATTTTCCACCATCGAAGTACTGCATTGTTATGTTTCAAAAATGCTGCTGATAATGATGAAAGTGATACGGAGATTGAACGTGGTGTGAATTACTTGCATATCAGCAGCATCTCCGACATATTGATAGTAGTTTCACAGCCCAGCAATGCTGTAGCATGGAAAATCAAGCGTTAATGTGGTACAATAAGGCCCAGTCTATGGGTATTGCGGATTACTCGGCTTATCGCAAACGGCTGGACGAGGAGTTGAAAGCCGGGATCGGTTT
>JAKTPN010000225.1:540795-562328 GCA_030557665.1 Blastobotrys apis
GTCCAATGATTGATGACGGCGCGCCTTGATGGAATAATAATGGTATTTAATGTTTTGCGGTTGTAGCTGGGTGATATGTTTTTACTGTAAAATCGAATAATTCAGTTTAATAAAGAAATTTTCAAAAAGCACAAAATGGTGGGTCCTGCATGTTTCAAGATCTGCAGCATTTTTGAAATGAGGCAGTTTGCGTCAGGTGGGCTGCGTTTTATCGTAAAGGAATCGCCACAACGCAAAACATCGTTTGCTAGGCGATGTTGTGTTTTGGCCAGCACTCTAACGATTCGGCAGTATTCCGGTGTTTTCTCATCAGTACTATCCTTCTCAATACTATTCGTGCATGTTAGTAAGAACTAAGAACAGTAACCTGCTGAGAAGACCTTGTACAAAATTGGATTCCCGGTCGCTGCTGGCTGGTAATCTGATGTAAAGGCCGAAAACTCATATTCTTCCAAAAAATGCATTCAAGCTCAGTGTTCGCAGTACCTTCTTTTTCCTTCGCCTCTGCAACTTCCTACAACACCGTGTGTGCTTCAAGTGATTTGCAGAGGATTTTCTGCCATTTTTTCTGGTCATCTTTTCCTTTGGAGTCGTTGATATGCATAATATTTCCACGCAGCTTGGGAGAGTATAATCTCAACGCTTCTTCACTAGGGTGCTCGTTCGATGCATCTCGCAGTAAAGTTTCCAACGGACCCTGCATCCGATCCTCCAGCCCATCGATATCTATATTTTCCAGAAGTGTTATGAAGTCTTTCTCGTCGATAATGCCGTTTCCTTCCTTCTTGCCCATTTTTAACGATCCTGAGCCCATCTTAGCTGCCAGTGTGTGTTGTTGCTTGGACTTGGCTTTTCTTGCTTTACCTTTCTCCTTCTTGGTCATTTTTCCGTCGTCGTAGAGGTGGTGAGGAAATAACATTTGATCTGCAACCTGGCCCAAATCCACCCCCTTCCCTTTCATATGCCACTGATTTATTAAAAATGGGGATAAAAAGCAGTCGCAGTTTTATAGTATGCAAATTAACAGCACGAAGCATACGGCATCAAAACAAACCAAACCTCCGTGCTGAGCCGCACCACAGGCGGCGATGTGGGATTGTTGCAGGTAGTTTCAGATCTCAAGTGTATTTGAAAATGTCTACCAATAGAAATTTTCTATGTACAAGCAATAATACGTGTAGTGATGATAAATTACTCATAAACGTGCTAATGATGAAACGCTCTGCAAGGTTGCCGATAAATCCTCATCGTCTGTTTGTCTAACTGTGGCCAGCTTACCCTGCCGAAGGGTCTGCTTACCACATCGGGTAAACTTTTACCCACGCCTGATGCTCCACACATATAAAACTCCGTCACCATCACTATATCGACGCAACCAAAAAAAAAAAAAAAAAAACCAAAGCCAATACTTGAAAACCAATAATCAACAATCAATAATCAATAATGACAGAAAATGGCAAAGCGTCGCCGCAGCGAATACTTTCACCATGTATGAACTGCAGGCGGCGCAAACGGAAATGCAGCGGCGATAGACCGGCGTGCGAGTTTTGTGAATCGCATAACCTCACCTGTGAATGGACCGAAGTCTCCAAACGCGGCCCGCGCAAGGGGTATATTGAAGAACTGGAGCATCGTGCCAATGTCGGAGATGCTGCTATGGCGATATTGGCCGGGTTTTTGGAGAAATTCCCACCGGATCAATGGCCAGGATACCTTGAAGAAAACGCAAAAGAACGGGTACGATTGAGTTTGGGTATGGTCGACTGGACAGATATGCTGGTGAGGTACGGCAAAATGGCAGCCAATGGGGATAATGTGGATAATGGTGGTGATGAATATGCCACGGGCAATGCGGCGGCCGATTTAAACAAGTATTTTTTCTAGCCGTCTTTCCAAAGCAGGCTACTATTAAACAGTTCGAACACGTCTTCCATGCCAGTGAATTGTTCGAGTTGAGGCATTGTCAGGTCGTTTGGTGGCAGGTTAGTTTGTTGCTGGGTGTCATCAGGTGATGATGACGATGCTTGCTGGTTGTGATGCAGCTTTTGGCGCTTTGCCGGTGGAGTTCCGTCATCCATTTGCAACGAATTGGACAGCGTTTGCAACATTATTTCACATCGTTGAGCAACTCTCCATCTTTTTGACATTTGTTCACATAATGGCATGCACATTTCCAACTCCTGTCGTGCCTTGTGTTTCGGGTAATATCCAATCTTACTCGCATATGCCAGCATCAACCCAGACATCCATACCATAGACAAATACCCGGGCCAAAACAACGACTGTCGACGTCGTTGAGTATATTGCTTAGTCAAGTTGATCAAAATTGACCTCGAGTTGTCAATACACACCTGGATTGCGTACTTGAACTCTGGGTTCCCGGGCGCTAACGACAACCGTGGTCGGTGTATAAGAATGTTCAAATGGCAATAAATTGTAGTGAAAAAACATCCATTTTCAAACGGTAAATCACTTCCAAACCCATCCTGAATTAGTTCAGTAGGCAGCCGATTCCTCCATGACTCAATTTCCGATTTCAACTCTAGCACCGATGACCGGCCAACTTGCCGCGAATGAATCGCTTTATTAAACGTCTCCAGGACTTGACCAATTAGCCGTCCGTACTGAGCATATGACACTGCCACCACCATTTGAGACGAATATTGGAGGTTTGATTGAGCTAGAGGCAGATCCAATCCCACCATATGATGTTCAGCCTCTAATGAACACACATCAACATCTGAATCTTGATACCCTATTGGCAACCCTAATGACTGACTGAGTTGTCGGTCTATAGAATATGCAGCCCAATAGATCCGTTTCCTCATGATACAATCAGATTCAGAAAACTGAGCATATCTAGCTGGGCATCGATGCAATCCAGCCAAATGGATCTTGGACCGGATCAATCCGGACAGCTCATACGCACTTTGCATAAACATTCTAGAGAATAAAAACACCTGGATCGCTAGTAGAGATTGTATCGTTTTTACGTCATACTTTCCTGATACCATGTTCACGTATGATAAAGCATGAGACGCCGATTTGAACGTGATCCCATTCATCTGCGCCACATGAGTTGGATACTCCAACACACCAATACTAAATATCGCCCTTAACACCACCATCTTCTCCACCGGTAACGTCACAGTTTCCGCAGTCGCGCCATTGCACACCTCATCCACATCTTGCCTTACTTCCTTGCCATCAAGAAATGGCAATAATGGGTGAAAATAGCGAAAATACGGCAGCATGAGCTTCTGACCCAATGCTGCCGGTATATCTGGTACCGACTCGTCACCTTCCAGTATTAACACATTAGCCCCGTCATCGCTGACGTCTTCTTCTAATAAAGATTGCTCATCAAGTGTCAGCCCGCTGGCGTTATCAGTTGTTAAAAAAACGGATCGTACATTCTGTAAAAAGTGTACTCCACTTGAACTACCAAGGAACCGTGTGCTCCCAGGATACGAACTATTCAGCACCCCCTTTTCCTGAGTTTCGTTATATGTGTTATTAACAACAGGATCTGGTGATTTTTCTGAGCTTGTAGATATCGTTGGAGGGTCCATGTCTCTCCAAACTGTCAAATAACCGCACTATTGCCTATTGTTTATTGCCTATTGCCTATTGGAACCAAACCAAAAAAATTCCCACTGTCGACCGGATGCCTGGCGGCTATTTGACTCACGTCAGCCCCAGCTCGGATTCCGCCGCATGGGGATGCAATAGGAGAAGACGATTTAGCAGTAAGTCACATGCATAATCTTATTCCTGACCCCGTATCACATCTATCTCTGTGGTGCATAATCGGATCTAATGTGACCGGTTGATGGTTCTAATTCTACGGATCCCTCAATCCAAAAACCCTCATCATCGGTCCCCACGCACGCACCATCCGAGACATCGGGGTACACAACACAACTCAACGTCACGTTGAATGATTGCGCCTTTAGAAACAAGAAAACCCATACCAGTTGAGAGCTTTTTTTTTTTTACCTCTTTCACTCAACTTCAAACACTCTGCGTATATTCTATTTTTTTTTTGAGAATAGAGTGTTTTATATTATTCCTCCAAGCAGTTTACGGGAAGCCTAATTCGGCTTTTGCGAGTTGTTTTTTATTTTTATTTTTGCTCCTGGTTGAGAGTTCCTCATTAGATTTCTTATCGCTTTGGTTACTTTATCTACCTGACATACATTTCAACCACCACAAATCTTTTCGAAATCCTTTTATCATCGAATACACCCCCGCAAGTTCATAAACTAAACGGCAGTCTTGTGGGTGTGTGTGTGGGTTTTAATATTATTATTATTATTTTCTTTTATACTTACGATTTAAAACCGGCTGTTTTTTACATTACAACAAAAGGGAGACATCCTGGTGGCGATAGTTGCGACACGACTAAAATTCTTACCACCATCATTGATTCTAACGGAAACACACAATACCAATTTGATACCAATAGTTACACAACAAACTTAACATCGAAACTGCATTAAAGTAATGGGTGTTAAATTCAACGAATATTTGAATGGAACGTACATTTATGGTTGCAGGATATGCAAGACACATTTGGCCGACCAGGATGATATAATGTCAAAGGTATGATTTAAATATGGAAGACTTTTTTGCAATGACTAATGCTTCAAAAAGAATTTTCGAGGACGTCAAGGAGATGCCTATCTTTTCAGAAACGTGTATGTTTTAGAATATTTATTATTTGGGTACTAATGTCTATCTAATAGTGTCAACATCCATCGAGAACCAAAAGAAGAACGGAATATGATGACGGGAAAGTACACAGTACAGGATGTTGCATGCCAGCATTGTCGTGCAATGGTAGGATGGACTTACCTTAAAGCACATGAAGAGAATGAAGCGTATAAAGAAGGAAAGTTCATTCTCGAGATGAAGGCAGTAAATAAGGTTCAGTGATGACCTTTGGGTGAAGTGAAGGAAAGATAAGACAAGAACGACCGATTAGACGCGCTAGATTTGCATATACAACAACAACACTTTTTTTTCCTTTCAATTATTTATTATTAACCAGGCGATAATTTCGGGAGGCATTAACTTTTTTTTTTTTTTTTTTGTTGAATTTTTATTTTATTACCATAACAATAAACAGTATTAAATCTTAAAGACTGCCGGATTCTGTAAATCTGCTTCGAACATTAAGGCTTGGTTGGGAATAGTTCATATTGTAGCTAGAATAGTCGTCATCATTCGCCAAACACGAGCGATTCAGAAAAGGGTTAACTCGAGTTGGCGGTCTATGAGCTTCGTTTAGACCGTAAAAATCATCATAATCTTCATCACTAAAGTCGAAATCATCCCTGAGAGATTGTTGCATTGCTTGTGATGATGTATTGGAACCTGGTGACGATGAGGACGAAGCAGTAGTAGTGGTGGTTTCACCATAGCTTAGGAACCGCATACCAGGACGGATCCCAGTTATTGCTTCTGGTACTCGAGAGTTATCGAGAGATCTTGGTGACGATATTGCCGCCTGTTTACCGGCAACTCCACCACTACCGTTACCGAGCAATTTTCCATAAAGGTTGGTTCGTGATCCATAGTCGGATACAGACGCCGCATCATAAGCTTGACCGCTAATCAAGTTGAGGTTGGGGAATTTCGTATCAGATCGTCTTACAGCTTTTTGGGTATAGGATCCAGCGCTTGAATTATCTTCATCGTCGCTAGGACCATCGCTTGCCACCATGAATCCATCGTCTCGTTTGCGAGTCTTTCGGTATCGCGAAAAGACCATCAATGCAACCAACCCAATCATGACCAATCCACCAATCGCACCAACAACAGACCCAACAATAGTTCGAGTTCTTTCGCTTTCATCAGCTGGAGGATTTTTAGCGTCGTCTCCACTATTGGATAGTACCACTGATGTAGTAGTAGTAGTATTAGTAGCCGTGGTGGGGCTCGGATGACGAGATGCATGGCTGAGATTATGCGCCGCTGCAGAGGTTGGGCTGGCTGTTGCCCCAGAGCTTGAAAAGAGGGATTCCAACTGCATTGAGCTAGATGAGGAACGCCCGGTTTTGGTCCTTGTTGCAAGATAGCTCATTCTAGTCCTTGGTGTATTGGTGGTAGTGTCAGTATTCGTCGCCGTACCGTTACTTGTACTAGTGCTAATGCCACTAGTTATGGAACCAGACACAGGCACAGAGCCAGAGTCTGAACCCGAGGTGGACCTGGATCCGGACTGTTCCAGAGTCATACTATGATAAATTGTCCCATTAAGCGACGTTGTTGTTACTGTGATAATAACCTGTGGCGTAGTTTTGGACCGGTCCCTGTGAGATTCCGATTTCAACTTTGTCGGCGCCTCAGTGCCTTGAGCCGATGAATGGGATGAATGGTTTTGACTTTCCCTGATTCGAGATCTTAGGGTGGTATCGACAGAATGGGAATTGGTGGATGAAGTCAAACCTGTAAGGCTTTTTGTAGGAGATTGGGATGACAATGATGATAACAATGTTTGCGTTAATGAATCAGTGGGATTGTGTGAGGCTGAGCGTGACGAGGACGTGGACGTGGAATCAGAAGCGGCAGAGGCTGAAGTTGATGTTGATGATGAAGCTGGGGCTTGGGTTGAGGTCGAGGCTAGGCTAGATGACACAACATTTGACGTCCCAGAGGCAGACCTGGATGTTTTCGATGAAGACTGTGGTGTGGATGATGGTAATGTAGATGTTCTGACTTTTGAACTGCGGCTTGTGAACTCGGACTCGCTGGAAAGGCCATTGGTGGATCTTGCACTATCAATAGAAGATCGTGGAGTTATTGTGTTGTCATCAATCTTAGCTGTTGTAGAGCCAGGGGAGTTAGTAACATGTAGAGAAGACTGTGGTTTTGAAGAACTCGTCGACCGTTCTAGAGCATTGCTTTCTTCGGTAGTGTCCGTTACTGTGCTTCGTTCAGCAGTAGTACCTTGGTTCGAAGTCGGGCTTTTTACTACAGCCTTGGTGGAGAGGAATGGCCTTGCTGATGATGTCGAGGGTGAAATTTCCGGAGCCGAAGGACTATTGGTTAATTGAGCTTGCCCATTGGTGCTACCTTCTGTTTTATCACCAATAGTTTTGCCAGTCTCCTGCCCTTCATCTTGTTCACTCTCGCCATCACTATCAGTTTCAGTGTCACTGTCGCTAGCAGTTCCATTATCAGACCCTGTATCAGTGTCACTACCATTATCGCTCAAGGCATCACTGTCAGTATCATTATCGGTTGGAGAATTGGTGTCGGTATTATCTGTTTCGTCTTCACTGTCTGTTTCACCGCTGCTGCTGTCACCATTGTCGCTCTCACTTTCATTTGTGGCTCCACTGGCTATAGCCGTGGTAGTTTCTCGTCTTCTCAGCCGATTTAATCTAGAGCCCATTTGAATCCAATGTGTTTTGAATCGTGACGACATGCTTCTTCTCAGCTTTATTAATACCTTTTTTTTTTTTTTTTTTTTTCCTTCTAACTTTCAGCAAAACTGAACTATCCCTGCAGATTTTTCACAAAAAACACTTGTCAATATACTACAGAGAAAAGAGAAAGAAGGAGAAAAGATTAAACGCACAAAAAGAATGCTAAGAAGGAACGTTGCTTGTTCAGGAATTTCAAAAGGGAATGCAAGGAAGGAAAGAATTGAATGCGAAATAGCCTAGCTTTTTGTTTCCTCTCGAGGGGATATATAAAAGCAAATACGGTTGGAATTCCTCTCTATAAAAATATATATAAAAAAGACCCTTGTGAAAAAAGAAAAATAATTTGAAAAAGGGACTATTAAGACATCAAAATCGGGCTTACTTTTTAATAATCCATGCGCTCGTATCAGTCCCGACTGCAGAGCTAAAGCATGATTGGTATATACTTCAAGCTCTGCAAAAAGTTCCCTCAAACCTTAAACCAGCAAACAGATAAGTTTTGGTTATATCTAGTTCATGTAATAGACGGTATATACAAATGTTGAACTATACCTCGTGGCGGCGGTGCGAACATGCATGGCGAATAATATACCAAAACGCAGGTCTAAGCACTTTTCAAATCGTACGTCCGCCTTGCCTGTAGCGGGCTTAGGATTAAAAATCGGGGAATGGGGAATATCTGGTTTTGCTCTATTTTTAACCCTTGAACACCCCTTCGACATTCCTTTTATACCCTCGCAAGAGGTTATGCTAAGACCTAATCACTTTGAAAGATACGATTTCTAAACCTTAACTGGGGCCCAACCTTAATTTTCCTCAAACATGTTTAAAGATCTTAAAAACTCGACTGGGTTTTTTTCCACCAAGTATACAAGCTAGTCAAAAAGATAATATTCCATTTTATATTGTTTGATATATGGATGTACGGTATCCGCGCCAATACATGTGCATAAAGATAGCGAAACCCGTGGAGTATATTTGAGCCTCACAAAAGCTGGCGCGGCTGTTTAGCGCATGCACTGCCAGGTGGCTGCAAGGCCAGCCCAGCCCACGCGGTAACTCAGTAGTTTTTTTTTAACACACCCCCTTCAGGACAATAATTTTCGAAAGTTAACCATCTGCCGGTCTTTACAGTTCGGCAAGCCACTGTTTTAAAGAATTTGACTGCGTTATAGCGCATCATGACGGTGAGACAGGAACAAAAAGAAAAAGAGAAAAGAAGCTGAGCGTAAGTTTTAACGCTAAAAGCGGATAAAACAAAAAAAAAAAAAAAAAAAAAAAAAAAAAAAAAAAAGGAGCTGGTATACTAGTCGACTTGAGGGCTAACTGTATGGGCGCAATGAGTCGATATGCAGCGTACACCGATTGTTTAGCTTTGAAACTAGAAAAAATGAAATGGTGGTGTCATGAAACAGGCAAAAAAAGGCATGAGCTCGATATTCTCAGGGTCGCTACGGGCAACAGAGTTTGGACGACCCGAACTTGGGAGTGTATTTACACGGGAAGTTTAAATATCGCTTGGTTGGAAAATAGGGGTAGTGTATCGGGTACCGTAGCGCGCAATAAGCTACCGCCGCATGCGGCAAAGGTTTGGAAATTCAAGGTGGTAAGGCCGGCTGATTTCTTGCGCCTCTTTGCGTTATCTGTGTACTAGCGCTATTGCTGGTGGGAGGTGGGTAAAGCTGCTCAGCATTAAATACCAGCTCCATCCCTCCCGATGGAATCCCAAACATAAAACCATCTGAAAGGGTCCAATAATAATACTAATATTCTCAGCGGCTTTTTTCATTCTTTGCAAAACAATCAGCATTTAAGAAAGATCGATCTTCGTTCATGTTCATTGTTTGCAGGTTGAGCCGCGTACGATTCCCAATTTCGCGCGGTACAAAACCAAACATCAAAACAAAAGGCCTTTTTTTTTTTCTTGTCCAAAATTTAAATTTAGCATAGGCGGCTCCCGCTCCGACTTGTTGATTTCCTCCCACTTTGTTTACACGTTGTACACCACAGAATATTTTGGATATATATTCTTTCTATTCTTCTGAGCCCCAGCTAGCTTAAACTTGAAAACGCGTTTTTTGTTTTTGGTTATTTTTTTCTTTTACTTTCTTCAATGACAGAACCGGCAGCAGAGGTTAGCGAGTTTCTTCTTCGCGTTAGAGAACTCGGCGAAAAGACGTAAGTGAGGTTGAATCGCTATCTGTGTTTGCTAACAAACTATTTAGGGACCGTGAAGATGAACTTCGGGCAAAACAACTTGAAGAAGAGATTGCTGAAGGGAGAAGGCGACGGCAAGCACTGCGAGCTGAACGTGCACGATCATTGTCTCCAACAAAGGAAGGAAATAGTACGCCAATGAGAAGGCCTCAGGATGAGCTACCCCCATCATTATCATCAGCATCAAAGACTTTGGACGTGGACATTGATACGCCAAAGAAACCCATAGTGGAGGATGATACCCCAAAATCGATAGACTACAAAAAACAACGAAAGCAGCTAGATCCTGATTCAAGCGATATTGAGATTGAAGCAGTGGTACAGTCAACTTCAAAGTTTAAACTAGACGATGTTACGCCAAAACGCGTCGCTTCTGGTCCAAAACCACCGGTGGCTCCCAAACCAGTCAACTTGTCGCCAGCTGAGAAGAAGACGACACCAGTTCCTGCGCCTTCAATCAAATCAACAACCAATACCCCAGAGATTGAACGACGAGGAACAACAACAACAACATCATCATCATACCGGGGCTATATACCGCTAAGACACCAGAAATCGTCTAGTCTATCATCGCCGTTTGGAGAACCGCAACCTCGCACTAGTTCCCCCGCACCACCACAACCCCAACAACAACAACAACAACAATCATCGCCAGCTGCTGGCAGTTTTTTGGCGTCTCGTTCCCCAACCCGGAATGAAAATCAAAGTCCTACTCGTGGAGGTTCGTTTATCCGGTCGGCAATGTTGAAGCGGGAGAATACTTTGAGAGCTGCTCCAAGTTTCCGCTCTAGTCCACCACAGCAGCAGCAACAGTCAATGGCTAGCTTGAGATCTCCAGTAGGGATCAAATCCAGTCCACCAGATCCAGTAAAGTCTAGTCCACCAGATCGAGCTTTCAAATCAAGCCCATGGGAAAAACGGCCGGATTTGTCAAGTCCAAGTGATAATGAAAATAGCGGGATCAATTCATCACCACCACCAGGGCTGCCATCGTCTCAGTATCTCAACAGTTCACCACCATCAGCATCGCGGGTGAATTCAATTCGAGATTCGTTGCCAAGAAGCAATTCAATTCGACAGAATATGCCAAAGAGCGACTCGATTGACTCAATCTCAAGTATCAATTCGTCACTACCGTCGATATCATCTCAAGAACCATCTCCAATGCGGGCACCAAGAAGTCTAGCAGCTCCAGGATCTTCACCTGGCAGCGCTGCGAGTTCTGGCGCTAAGAACGCTGCAGATAACAGACGGTGGAGTCCGGTAAGGCAAACCACATGGTTGGAAAGTGCATTGAAAAAGAATGGACCTCCAACACCAGAGCAAGGGTTAGTCAGATCAGGCACTTTGGTACGGTCACCATCTCGAACCCCACAACGGTCAAATACTACTGCGGGGCATTCTAGAGGCATGTCGGTGGATTCACATTCACGCTTCAGTACAAGGTCGTCACCAATGGATCTTTCTCAGGCTTCTTCAACTCCATTAGACTTGTCACGACCTACACCACCCCCAAAGCCATCTGCGGCACTCCAGAGAACCCCAACGTCAGCGTCCACGACCTTTTCACCGTCTCCTGCCGCCTCTCCAGTCGCACCAGCAGCCAAAGAACGGTCAGACGAAAACTTGCCACCGGCAATTGCCAGGCAAAGAACGCTTCGTCCACTCCCACCGAAACCGTCGTCTGGCTCCAAACCGTCTCCAGAGGCGATTGAACGGCTCAGAAGTCTACGGCATAAACCAGCACAGAAACGTGAGCAGCACGACGAAGCAAAGGAGACGTTGGAAAGGATGAAGTCTGGGTTGAGAAGATCGAACACTGTGCAGTACCGAGCGCCAGATGAAGTCAAGGATAAACTATTGGCGGCAAAGCAAAAGTTGAAGATGTCGATCCAAGAGGATGATGAAGAGGAGGAGGAACAACAGCAACAACCACAACCCTTGCAACAACAGGAGACAGAAGAGGTGCCGCAACAAGCACGACCCGTCGTGAAGAAAGCGTCTACTTTCCATGACAACTTGTCAACTGTATTGGCTCGCGGGCCAATGAGTTCAACTCCGCCTCCAAGAGCACGGACGTTTGATTCCACCGAAACCTCAGGATCCAAGCAGTTGACGCATATGAACAAGCGCCGAGCGAAGGGTCCAAAAAGACGGCTTCCTGCTGCTGCTAAGGCGACAGCGACAGTGACCTCTGTACCATCACCAACGCCAACACCACCGCCAGGCGGCATTTCTCAACCAATTAGTATCAACAATGGCGGCGCACCATTAAACGTTCTCAAGAATCGAAACGGTACCGCCAACAATTCGCGACCAAAACCAACTATTCGGACCTCGAGCCGCACGGTATCAGCCAAACTTAAGGCTCAACCACCGCCAAAGCCGCGTACTCCATCGACTCAAATTCGGTTGAATAGGTAAAAAGAAAACAAACAAAAAAATAAAAATATAACGTTATATAAATGACTCTTAGGATTGGAAAAAGAACAAAAAAAGAAAAAAGAAATAGAATTACATGTATTTTATTATTACATAACACTTTTGTGGCTATCCCAAGACATGAATACTACCCTTGGAGGTAATAGCCACCACATTCTTTGCATTATCAGTCCAATCTACCGCAGCAACTGCAGCAACCTTGGATTCCAACAATACCGTCCATTGTTTGCCTGGTTTATCATACCCATACACTGTAACTTGTCCTGAGGAGGAATTGGCGCCGACAAGATACCGTCCAGAATAGTCAAACTGGACACTAGACGCGCTAAGGTCTAACGAATGTGCAATATTCTGTTTACCAAGATGGAACAGCGGCACTTTATCAAAGTCTGCACCACCACATGCCATGATATACCCATTCTCACTAAACGCAACAGTTTCGACGGATCCTGTGCCTACCGAAAACGTGTGTGCCGTCTCACCACTAGTGAGATCAACGATATGTACATCTCCAGTAGCAGTTCCTACTGCTAGCAGTTTCCCATCCGGATGCACTGCGATTGAACTGATTCCGTCTTCAACCGTCGCGCTCTCAAACACCGTCCGCTTGGACTCAATATCATGGAGCACATAATTGTCCGTACACGCTGATACCACCAATCCAGCCGCAGGCAGCGCCACCACACCTATCACCTTTGAACCGTGGCACACCGTTGGTGGCGTCCACAGCTGGTTACCCTGCGTATCATACGTCTCGATATTGCCATTCTTGAGCCCCACCACAAACCAATTGCCTTCTGTGCCCCAAGCCGCTGCAGTCACAATCGCGGCACATTTGGCAGTGACAACCACTTTTTGCTCCGCCAATGAATAGATACCTGCTTGGCTCTTACCGCCACCAGTCACGGCCAAATCCCCAAATACTGACAATGAATGAGATGTCACACTGGTGAATAACTGTTTGGTCTTGACTTGTTCAGTGTATTCTCCCACTGTCGCTGGATCTGCCAACTCGGCGCTTGTTTCACGACCTTTCCTCGTCTTGCCGAGTTCCTTTGCCTTGGACTTGATTGCATTTTGAATCTCGCTTGGAATTGAATTATCCTTCATTTGTGCATCTTCAGGTTCTTCGTTTTGAGGCTGTGACTGTGCCGATTGAGGCGCTGGTTGGCCTATACTTGCCGACAAATCCGCCAATGCTTTACGCGCTTCGTCTCTTTCTTTTGACAGTCTTGCTGCTACACGGACTGCCGCGTCATGGTGATACAACGACGAGGACAGCTCTTGTTTGGATTGATTCAGTTGTTGCTTCAATTGGAACGTTTCAAGTACCATTGCATCCCATTCCGTTTGCAGTGCTCCTAGTAGCGCTGGAATTGAAGTTAAACTACCTGGTCTTGGTCTTACTACCGGCGTATAGTCCTTGATCTCTACCAAATCGTCCACTGTACATTCTTCGCCGGTTACTGGATCGGTTCCTTTATCATTTACATGAGCTTCTGCTAGTCGTTTTTCATAAATTCTTCCGGATTTTGACGATACTACCGGCACTTCAGCTGGTTCACCAGATACTACATTTTTGTTAGCGCACTTTCCACAATCTCACAGATCTTTCTCAAACATACTGGAGCATAGCATATTGTCGATGAAATCTAAAACTTTGAATAATTGGGATCGTGGACTATGTTTTTTTTTCGCTTGGATTTGGGAGCGCGCGCCATCACGGCTTATTGGGACAAAAACAAAAAACAATCAACAATCAACAAATATTAACCGGAAGCTAGCAGCGCCTTGGAGGAAGGGAAAAAAAAAAAAAAAAAAAACCTAAAAAAATCAATTGGAAATAACAAACTGCAGCTACTTCAATTGGATACAAAATCAAACGGTGATCTGTTGTTTTATCCAAACTTTTTCTGTCGCGGCATATTTTAGTCACTACAGACGTATTCAAAGGTGCCGATCCGGGTATTTCCATATAGCTGGTCTTTTTAGGGGGAGAATTACACAAAGCCGCCTGGGCCTGTTCGAAGCTCGATTAATTTTTTTTTTGTTTTCCTTTATAGCATAAATTAAGGAAAACGCCATCGATCAGAATTTCGGGACACGTTTTTCTTCCTTCTGAAACTTTTTTTTTTTTGTTTTTCTTTCTCACACGGGCCAAACCACCGCACAACGTTCACTCTCTTTCTTCTCACTCTTTTTTTTTTTTTCTTTCGCTTCTCTCTTTCTCTTCTGACCAAATTATTCAACCATTCTTATCAGTTGACCCCCCAAATGAGCCTTCCGTTCAAGTCTAGTGAGTACGATCACATTGACGGAGCGTTGAGTAGCTTTAATAGGTATGTTTTTTCCCCCTTTGGATTAACTTTTTTTTTGTTACAGTGGATGCGGATGCAAAAGGTACTAGAATATGATATGAACAAGGTGCCAATAAGCAATGAAAAGGTCACTATTTTAGCGTTATCACAACCGAACCCTATGTTTTGAAAATAAACCGAAGAAAGGTAAACGATTTCATGCGACACTAATTCAAATTCCCTTTTTCATCAAAATTTGCGTTCATTCGGCAACGGGTGATCGGACAAACTATTTTGCATTCAATTATATCAATATATTGATATTTTTTAGAAGACTGTTTTCATTCATCAAGGCTTTTTTATGCACTTCTGGCTGACACGTTTTATCATATTTTTTTTTTTTTGTGTTTTTGGATCCGGGCTTTAAATTCTTTTTGTGTTTTTTTTTTTAGCTCGGTGTTCACTCCCTCAACATTCTGCTACCTAACCATTCACACCAAACATTCAAAATTTCCATTTTTTTCCAAACAAATTTACTAATGAATAGGTATCAAACAAAATCACGAAGCATACCGCAAATGTTTCGATCAAGGCCGAAGTTGTCGTGGCTCTTGATTTTACCTACGCTATTGCTATTATTCATTATATACCCATTCCGACACAATGTTTTTGAATTTGGGCTCATGGAAATGAAAAATGACCCAGAAATGGACACAGTATTTCATTACGATTTGGCAGATGCCAGAGGTACTGGTGTCGGATGGAAACATAACGAACGAGTTTTATTTTTAGTTCCACTAAGAGACGCGGCACCACATTTGCCAATGTTTTTTGGACACATGGAAAACATCACTTATCCTCATAATTTGGTTGATTTGGCATTTTTGGTGTCTGATTCAAAAGACAATACATTAAGTGTATTGAATCAATACTTGAAAAAGATGCAGGATAATCCAGACCAAAGCAAACGATTCGGTGCAATCGATATTTATGAAAAGGATTTTGGTCAAGCTATTGGTCAAGGGTTTTCGGATCGTCATGGCTTTGCGGCTCAAGGACCTCGTAGAAAATTGATGGCACGAGCTCGAAATTGGTTGTTGAGCGTAGCATTGAAACCAGATCATGCTTGGGTGTATTGGCGAGATGCTGACGTTCAAACAGTACCGCCAACAATTTTGGAGGATTTGATGTCTCATGATAAAGAGGTTATTGTACCAAATGTTTGGAGACCTTTGCCAGATTGGTTGGGGAATGAACAACCATATGATTTGAATTCATGGCAAGAGTCTGAAACTTCGTTGCAGCTAGCCGATCAATTAGATGAAGATGCAGTTATTGTGGAAGGTTATGTTGAATATGCAACATGGAGACCGCATTTGGCTTATCTAAGGGATCCATATGGTGATCCTTCGGTGGAGATGGAATTGGATGGTATTGGAGGGGTTTCAATTCTGGCCAAGGCATCAGTATTTCGTCATGGGGCTCATTTTCCAGCATTTTCATTTGAAAAGCATGCCGAAACAGAAGGGTTTGGTAAAATGTGTCGACGAATGGGGTATTCTGTGGTAGGATTGCCGCATTATACTATTTGGCATATTTATGAACCATCTAGTGATGACATTAAGCATATGGAGTGGATGGCGCAAGAAGAAGAACGACAGGCCAAGGAAGTGGAATTGAGGAAATTGCATGATAAAAAGTGGCAAGCAGGATTCCAAGATGTGGGTAGGGAATGGGCCAAGGAAAAGGCCAATATTTTGAAGAATACGGAGATGGATTTTGACAAGTTGACTAGTGATTGGTACTCTGATACCCAAGAAATAAAACCAGAAACGAAACCGCAGCAGGCTCAGGCTCCGGCTCAGGGTCAGGTTCCAGCTCCGGCTCAGGCTGAGGTTCCAGCGGCTCCAGCTCAACCTCAGCAGCCTCAGCAATAATGACTGAAGAAGAAGAGAAGAATAAGAAAAAAAGAGGCGTTATGAATATTGAATTTTTTTCTTTTTTTTTTTTTTTTTTTTTGTTTCTTGTTATGATTATTTAATTTTGTAAATGAGTTTGATATAGAGAGTAATGACCAAATGTGACTAATCGCTGGCATGCATCTGCATTAATCTGATCGACCGTATTTCAAAGCATAATTGAGAGAGTGGAGAGGGCCGAGCTCGTAGATAGAGCGACGGAACTTTATATCATTTTCTCTATTTTTCAAAGCAGTGGTTATGATGTTCAACGGAATTGCAGAACCACGGTTGATTCGACCGGGAGATGCTACTTGGAAAGATGCAGTGGAAATCGGAGATGTTATTAGTCGATGTTTTGAACAAGAACCGTTATTATGGCATTGGTACGGACCGGACTATCAATTCAACAATGACCATTCCATCGTTCGAACTCAAATCAAGGATCCACGACAACGGTTGGTCGAACTGAGAAAACGTGCTGATGCTTATGGAAGACTGGTTCGATGCTGGGCTAGGGAGCGCCATGGCAAGGTTCTCAGGCGGGGGCGTTTGCATCATGGGCTGTATGTCGATGGCCAAATGATTGGGTATTCTCAGTGGGATCTACCGAAACATATGCAGCCGCAACTGGAGCAGGAATTGGGGCGAACTGGACTGCTTTTCCTTTTGAAGAAATGGTGGTTTAACATCAAGTATTGGATTGGTAATAAGATCGAGTTCCTTGGGTATTCACACCCCTTGAAGAATTCAAGAATGGACGATTTTTTTCATGAAGTTGAAGCCGAGCCGGATTTTCAAAAAGAGGTATCTAAACCAACGCCTGAGACGTATGAATTATTGAGCGGGTTATCCAGAGAGGAGCTGGCCACGGCAGCTTATCCATTTGAAGATTGTATACATTTGGCATTTTTCATGATCCTACCAGAATTCCAACGTCAGGGACTCGGGGTCAAATTCCTCAACTGGTCAATGAATGAGATCCCAATTGTCGATACGCCGTTTATCTCCAACGGTCGTGTATCAATTGGACCTCAAAAATTAACATTAATGAGTTCGGATGAAGGGCAGAAAACTTACAAGGCTTGTGGATTCCAGCAACGTCATTACTACAAAACGGTGCGTGATGGCAGAGACGTCGTCAACGTGCTTATGACCAAGATACGACAGATAGAATAGAGAAAATTCCATACTGTTTTTTTCCCAAAAAAAAAAAAATTACATGTAGTACTATTCCCACCACCTTGACAGTGATAAGCGCCCGGTACACAAAAAAACCAATGAAGTACAACTATATTGTTGTCGAGCCGTGGAATTTGACATTTGAACTTGCTTTGGAAATTGGAGAGGTTGCACAGTTGGCGTTTAAGGATTGTGCGTTTGACGCATGGTGGCATGGACCAGACTATGATTTCACGCCCGATCGGTATTCCAAATGGCGAGAAACATCGCCGGTTTGTGATCCACGAGTACGGCTAGACGAATGGATCGCGAATGCAAAGGCTTACAAGAAGATGATCAGAACATGGGCTAGAAAAATTATAACTGATGTACACACTTCGGGTAATGTCATGTATATTGCACGAGAAACACAAGCGCCGTATCGAATTCGAGGTATGGGGTTATGGAAATACCCACGAGGGTATTACAATGAGTTAAGAGATGGAATTAATGTACAATTGGGTCGAACAGGATGGCGTTGGTCTCTATATGATACCTGGGTTTGGCTCAAGTGTTGTATTGGTGAATTCTGGGATCACTTTGGACGAGAGCATCCGTTTAAAAACAATCGAATGTTCCGATACGACGTGGAAAAACAGCTTGGATGGGATCCAGATCCAGATGAAAAAATCCTCACTGAGTTAATCCCCATGACAGATATGAACGAACGGTTGAAATATCACTGGCAAAAGCGGCTCACAACTCACTTGAGTTTGTTTGTGGTGGACCCTGCGGTTCAAGGTCAAGGGCTTGGACATGATTTTTTAAAAACCATGATTACTCAAATTGAACGGCCAATGAAAGTCACGTTGATTTCTGTTGAACAGGCCAGATCGTTTTATGAAAGGCTTGGATTCATAGCATATACTGCATATAAACCGGATCCTGATCCATACGGCAAGACTCGGTACCGGATGGAACTCAACCTTTTGTAACCATTTTTAAAATCGTTTTTTGTTTTTGCTATTTTGCTATCTAGCGCGCCTTAATTATTCTTTATATTCTTTTTTTTAAACTACTAAATGCATCATAGCCTTCATCCAGTTGATCTGACTAGCGAGATTTATGCACGGCCACTGTACCCTACGGATTTCCCTTGGGTACACGCTTTGGAATGCGGTGAGGTGATTGTTCGGGCGTTTCATGATGAAATGTGGCCGTGGTGGGGACCACGGTATCGACAACAAACATATGCGTCGCTTGGCTGGATCGCCGACCCGCGGCTAAGGCTTGCGGAATGGATTAACCGGCAGATCTGTTATGGTCGTCTGGTTCGGACTTGGGCTCGGGAGTGTCGGTTGGAGGTGTTGGAGTCTGGACGACAAGCGCATGTATTGGTCAAAAGGGGCACCAAAGATGGTAACACCAGAGATCAAATCATTGGATACGCATTATGGACACTACCCACTCATCTCATGCATAACTGCGATGTCAATCTAGGCCGGACCCGGTTCGGGTGGTATAGACTGTATGCCACGTGGATGAGCTTTTTATGTTCATTTGGCGATCTATGGGACTTTGTGGTTGACCATGAACATCCCCTCGACAACCGGCGGTATGATGATTATATTGACAACCCAGAAGAGGCCCAGGATCTCCCGCCGAATACCGACGAAGCTTTGAAGAGCCTGGTGAAATTGGGTCCAAATGTGTCGTCGGCATTATACAGACCTATCGACATGTGCTATCTCGACTATATGGTCATTGACCCGGATTATCAAAACCAAGGTCTAGGTAAATTGTTCCTTGAATTCACAATAGACCAGATTGAAAATGCAAAAACCCCGTTCATTTACAAAGGTAAAAAGACAACAGGACCGCAAAAACTCTTTCTCAAGTCAAGCGCTAGAGGGTACAAGTTCTACAAACGCATGGGATTCAATGAAACTGTTCCTGGTGCAAGTTACGAAAATGTGCATTTGATTCGTGTAAGATCATGAGGATGGAAAAAAGCTGTAATAATAATGAATAAAATAAATACGAAATTTGATATTGATGTTTTTGTCTTCTTCTTAGACCCTTCACTTCCTCCCCCCCTTTGTTGTGCCGCACCACTTGGAGAAGTTTTAAAGCATCATATAATTAAAAAAATAGTCCACCTATGGATAACATCCCCCCATTCACAACCAAATTTCGAGCAGATAATTATAATACTACAAGTCATCATGCTCAGCCCAATGCCATGCCCTCCACAACTCTCCAGCTTCACTCACGATCCCCTCCAGATCTGTAATTCTTCCAAAATTCGTCAAATATTGCCGGACTTCACTCTGGTCCAGTTCCAATATCGTATTCTTATAAGCCTTCAACATTGCCACGCAAATAAACATGTGTTGATACCTCCAATTAATAATAGTCTTGCTTTCCAATTCCACCGGATTCCAAAATGGATCCGGTCCGATTCCAGCCTCACATTCCCGGTTAAACATTTCTTCATTTTCTGCTGTTTCGTCCTCCTTGGTAGGCCTCCATCCGAGATATATATCCCAAAACCTACCTCGAACTTCCGACCGCCATACTCTAGTACCTATCCATTTTATCCACCATAGCAACCATTCTTCACCTCCTCCAGAAGCCCACACATCTTCTTCGTCAAAATGATGTGCCAATTCTGGTTCCAATCTTCTGAAAATTGTCAAAAAGTTGGATATTCTATCTGTCACTGGAGAATCACATGGCCCATATGGACCATCAGATTCTGGAGCTGGAGCATGAAAAGTCGCCAGCACCAATTGTTCAAATAGTTCATCAAAGGGTGTCTGCATAGATCCTTCACTCCAAGCACATAATGGTGTCATATCTGGAGAGTTTGACTGTGATCCTTGCTTCACTGCTTGAGTCAATTCAAACACTGGATTAACCCATTCACTCAAATCAAATGCCATCCATGCCAACCCAGACTCATATGGCAAAAGTTGGCCCCATTTGGTCAAAAACTTGATAACTGATTCTTCCAAAATCTCAAACCGTTGATCATCTATCGTTTGCAAAAAGTAATCCGAAATTGCATCCACTGCTGAATCACTAACAACAGAACATGGTGATGTAGACCCAGGTGTAGACTTTGCAGTAGGAATGCTGCTATTATTACTACTGCTTTTGCATCGCTTTTTCCGAATCCGACCCAAGTCGCCCCTAATCCGTTTCAATGGAACCAATTCTTGTTCGTCGTCATTATCTGGGTATTCTGCAGCTATCCGTTGGTCAATTACATATGGATGTGCCTGAAGTAGCAATGGCCATGCATACTGTCGAGACACTGGTGGTAAACCTCTATTTCTTGCAATTCTCGCCAATCCTTCAATATTCTTTTCGTCGATATACTTTCGACATAAACTGACCAAGTCCGGTGAATCCAATACAGTTGGTTTGGTATAATGCTTAAATCGACTGGATGATAATGGTGGCGAGTTACCAGTATGATGGGTTGAACCCGATAATGAAGATGATGCAGATAACGTATTTGACAATGCAGCCAATGGCCGTTGTTCTTCTTCATCATCTTTTTCCTCAACAACTGCTTGGTCACTGGGTTTGATTGGTTTGGTGAAATCGCCGTTCATTGATGGAACTGGAACCGGTGTTGTACTAGTAGAAGTAACAGTCGACATTGTATCTCTAGAATCTGATCTTTTCGGTTTGACGATATCCATAGTTCTTCTTTTTGAAACCAGATGTGTCGTTCCGGTTTGCTTTCCCTTTTTTCCTTTCTGTTATATATCCGTTCGTTCTTTTTTAATTCTCTTCCTTTTCGTTTCCTTTTGTTTTCTTTCCTTTTTTGAAATCCAAAAGCAAACGATGAGTCGTAAAAACAAGCTGAGCGCTTGTTAAATCATCATCATTTCCGTAAAAATGTATAATCTCGTTGTTGGTTCTGTCAAAATAAAAACAAGTCGTATAACCAGGTGGCAATAAGCGAGAGAAAGGCAGTAGTAGTACTTTTTTTTTTTTTTTTCCTTTTA
>JAKTPN010000225.1:563788-677297 GCA_030557665.1 Blastobotrys apis
TGGTTTGGTTTTTTTTTTTTTTTTTTGTTTTTTGGGGGGGAGTGTGTGGAAGCTTGGTGTAATATTTTAAACCCCCAGCTGATTAAATGGTTATTCACTCACGATAAAGTAGATAAGTTACAAAATCGTTACAAACAGCTAATGCTCACCAAAAAAAGGTGAAAGTCCGTTTTGAAGGTGCACAGCAAAATCACTTATACTGCTAGCCGCATTTCGTCCACCATTCATTCTACTAGCCTCTCGTTTCCAGATTACAGCTTCGGCATCCATTTCTTGTAGAACTTGACTAGTGTATGCATCTTCTTCCTTATACCCAACTGCAGTTTTGTATAACTTGATTCCTTGGATTGATATCTTACCCAATAAATATTTTATGGCTTGGTGAACAAGGACCGTGAACTTGAGGATTATATTATCATCAGTAAGTGGTACACTCTGGATTACAGCAATCAATTCCTTCGGTATTTCAAATTTGCCTGGATTAATAGACGATTGAGAGTTTCCAGTTATGTTTGAGGTTAACTTGTTGTAATGAGGTTGGCAAGGTTGTCGAATGGTCGACCTTTAAATAAAAGAACCCCATACCACGCCCGGTTTCACAATTTCCCCCCATAGTGCATTCTCAAGCTGCGACTTCCAGTCCAAATCAGTACCTACAATGGAGGTTGGGGTCCGTACTGTCAATTCAAAGGCTTCCAAAGTATTCCATACTTCAAGGAATCTTCCCGTCGGTCGGAACACAAGGGTAGGTAGGGTACGGCAATACTAAAGTATTTGACTTTTCTTTTCTACTTCAAGCTATTAATAAAATCTTGCATCGTGGCGTGCTATGCCAGCTCAAAGGGGGCTAGGAATTCTGTACATTCATTAGCATTCGCCGCAGAAAAAGAAGGCGGCCGCACACGGCTAGATTTTGATATAGAGCGGCCTCGCGATTCCGCCGGTTCGGTTCCTGAAAAGTGCACGGCTGCCCGATGCAGCGGCGCGCCGACTCACAACTCAACCTTAGCACAATGGTTTTTTTTTTTTTTTTTTGGAATGACCCGGATCAGATCCTCACAGCCTGGGGAAAAAATTGGCTTTCAACAACCGTTACATTAATTAATAATTAAAATCCTATATCTTTTCATATGTACGTGTTATGACAAAACAAACAACCAGGCCTTAGAATAAACATTTTAACCAGCAAACTTGGATCTCTTTCGCAATCGATCGCCAAAGATATATAAAACAACTGGAATACTAATCATGGCCACTGTGACGAAGCCAAGCAAACTGCACCCCCAGCCAACTGGGTACTTCTCAGGACCGAGAGCTCCATACATGGCATTGGCAAACAATGGGAATGCACACCCTAAACTTGCTCGAGTAAACCCGTTACTCGCAAATACGGAAGCAAGATACCGTGGGAACGCAAATGCCAAGTAATTGAACAGTGTCTGGAAAATCATAAATCCACCAACTGCAAACAATCCAGCACCGAACATTGGTCCAATCCAGTGCGCGTTCGCTGTGGAAGCCCATCCTACAATGAACAGGCCAGCGGGCAAAATACATGCACCGAGAATGGCACATGGCAGAAATACCTCAGGTACCAATGGCTCGCCACGGAGAAGTGGCTTTGTGAACTGCTGGATAATAATTGCCATGTAAATACCACACCCAATAATAACACCAAGCATAACTGAGATATAAGCCAATCCAGTTTCAACACTGTTGAAACGATAAATTCCTTGGAAAATGATCGGGAAAGCTTCGAAAAAGAGATAGAACACGGCATAAACCAGACCAACGTACAAATCCACAGCCAAAACCATTGGTTCTAGCAACAATACTTGGAACGGTCTCCAAAGGGTATCAATCACGAGATCCCGTGTAGACAAAGACGCAAGATGAATGTGACCTTGAGAGGTGATATTTTCATTGCCAGTTATCTTTCTCAATCTTTGTGCTTTTCGATATAATAGTGTAGTTGGAGAGGTTTCTGGAAGGAGAAAAGTCAACAATGTAAGGGTGAACCCACCGAGAATTAACAAAAACCAGAATGGCCATCTCCAACTAACTTCCTGTACCAAAGCACCACCAATCAACGGCCCCAAAGTTGGACCGCAAACACCAGATATAGCCCAACCAGCTAAACCAACTGGCATATTAGCAGGAGTAACAACATCACCAACTGATGCACCACCAGTTGACAAGGCTGGCGAGGCGAAAAAGCCTGCCAAGAATCGAAGCACTAGCAATGATCCAATATTCTTGCACAAAGCAGTAGGAATTTGAAGAATAACAAAGATGAACAAAGTGGTGATATAGATTGGAGTTCGTCCAATTGCGGGATGTTCTGAAAGAGGAGAGAAAATCAATGGACCAACACCATATCCGATAACAAACAATGACAATGGCAAAATTGCGACGACCTGACCAACGTTAAACTCTCGCATAATATCGGCAAACCCTGGAGTGTAAATAGATGACGCAATGTAAATGGACACTGTCAACAACCCAACTTGACCACAGAGAAAAACCTTTGCCGTAATGCTCCAATTGTATGGATTTTCGGGGTCATTTTCATCCCATTCAACAATAATTTGGTCCACTTCTTGTTCTTCTGTTGATTCTCTTACATCGATCTTTTCTCCATCGTTTTCACTATCTTTATCTGTAGTAGCGACGGCAGAACCTTTTCCAAAATATTTTTCTGGTATAACAAAGTCTTTTTGTTCTTCCTTATGGTTGAACCTAGTCTTACCAGATAAGTGATAAACGAGCCGACCGAAGAACGAGTCTCTGATAAATAGTGACACCATTTTTCAATTGGGTACCACTCAATGATTAACTGCTATTGTTTTCCTTTATTGAGCCAAAATTGAACCAAAATTGAGGGGAATATTTACTCCTATTTATATTTTTTTTATCGTACTAACTTAAAAACTTTTTTGGTGGCCAGAGAAACAAAGCCCACGACGGACTTGACGGAGAAAACTGAAGCGGCTTAGGACTTGAAGGGGAAAAATGAGTCTCGTTATGACTGGAATGACTCGGTCACAATGTATATAGGTCAGTTAATCCCGCGTTCAACGAGTCACCGTGGATCGATCAGCGCCCCGGGAATTCCCAATCCGGCACTTTGTGACTCGCGGTGGGCCGAGTTGCAGATTTGTAAGTTGATTTGTAATTTGCTCACGCGCTGTTATCTCCCTCACTACTCCGAATGCGAGCGGAGTTAGGGTTTGCATGACCCCTTTTTGCCGTGATTTCAAAGCAAAAACTATCTCCCTTAATACCGGTATTTCCGATGCGCCTGATCTGACCCAGAAGCAATATGAGTGCATTCGACTCACATTTCGACTCGTTTTCTGCAGAACAAATTGTTGAACTGTAGTATTACCTGTAGACTCAACATTTGAGCAACAACAAAATTTTCAGCATTCCGCAAACTAACCGGCTGACAATTACTTATTGAACCTTTATGGGAAATATGAATTTCCATGTGCAGGAGAGCCTATAGCTTTGTTGTTACTTGCCCATCACATTTTTGGGAAGAGGCTTCGGCGTGCGTCTGGAACACATTTAGCCGTGTTCAAAGCCCGAATTAACCCTTGCCCCCACCTGTTGTGCCGTTTTGTTGAGATTCAAAACCCACTGTTCTAGAACTCGCGATCGAGTATATATTTTATTTTTCTTATGGCAAGGTGTTCACAATTTAAATCATTTCTTTCCCCCGTATAATCATCCTTGTTAACATTGAAGGATATGTTTCACGATCGGGTACAGTTGCACCACTCGAGATATATGTATATCAATGGCTAACTTACGTTGATTCGGTCTTTACCTAGGATTTAACATATGGCTTTTCGTCAAAGGCTCTTCAATTCATTACATCTTTATAAATCTCGCTTGTAGCGTAGTAAACCCAGCAAATATATCATCTTTCAGAGTGTTAGCAAGCGCAGTAACTAAGCTTAGGGTTGTTTGTTTAGTATCATAAGGGTTTCGGTTCTAAGGCCTTCCATGGTCCTCGTTATGGAAAATGCAGTGATGCAGCTAAGCGCCAGGTCGATATGTTTTATGGACCTGTAAAATTCCAGGCGTTTTGTCGATCCTATTCCAACCTAACAACGCCGTACCCCGGTCGCCGCATAGCTAACGGCGACCGCTATATAAACCGAATATGAAAAGAAAAAGTTCCAACAGTTTCTAATGACATACAACAGTATACTGGTACATCCATATGCTATGTCTTTCGAATCCACTTTTTAGCCTCGCCTTTCACAACTACTGGGTGCCGGATTATTCCAATTCTGCTTTTTCAAGCTCTGTACTCATAACAATCAAATCAACACAAATTCAAGTTGATAATCCTCACTTGCTTCGATCTTCCAGAGATTATACTCTAAGCAAGTTTTGGAATAGTTACTGCGTAAATCCTGGTCTTGTCCAATTGCGAATATTGACAAGCGCTAGTGGTAAGGGGTTTCCCTCTGCTTATTTAGCCTGGCGCCGTAGGAGATATTTCCTACGCCTAAACAAGTAGATGCTTTGAGATCTGTTACACGTGGTACGATTATAGTGTTGAATACTAATGCATTAGCCTCAGAATCCAAGTTTTGAGTACGTAGCTTGTATTGATTTTAGTTTAAATGCAGCACACCTAGCCCAATACGGCCGGGAGCTGCTGGCTGAATGAATATAAAAAAGGTCCTGTCTCACGTTACAAAAACCAGAATAAAACTTTTTTAATTTTTTTGACATTTCGTACTTATTGAAACAATGCCAGAATTTCGAGATCCACCATCGATCGTTGCTGGTGATGATTCTGGGTTTATGCTTAACTTTGCGTTAGGACTGGTGATGATCTTCCTCATGTTTCTGTACTTCTTTTTGGGGCTTGTGGGGGTTGGGTCTTGATAAAGCTGGCCATGAAACGAAATGCATCAGTAATAGGGATTGCGCCTCATAATAAGAGCAAAACTCTTTTTTCAATAATATAAATAGGTCAAAGAAAGTCTCCTCGAAAAATATAATAGAAAACCCAATGGCAGATCAAATTTATATGACTCAAGACTACCAAACTGGCCATCTTAATAACCCAAAACTAAGGATGTCTGACCCTCCTGTGAGGTCCTTGCCTTATACCAGCCAAGTTGAACGGTACCAAGGTCATCCCGGTTTAACATCAACGAATGTTCATATGCAGACTGTTCACAATGTTGATATTTCCAATGTTTTAATGACTCCTGCATCGCAGGATCCAATTGTCCTCAACATTCCAGAGTTCACACAACTCGCCCCATCTGGCAGGTTCATCCTATTTTACCGACCGTATAATGATAGCAAAAACTTTTATCTTGTTGATGATTACGGTAGTGCAATTATTCATGATAATATGTCTGTGGAAGTTCCCAATTTCGACAATATTAGTTATCATCTAGCATAAAGAATCACCTATGCGGCTCAGGAGCTGCGCGCGCTCCCCACTTTCCACAAATCTTCCCAAATTTTCACCAAACAATTTTTTTTTAATTTTTTTTTTTTGAACCAACCGACGACAAAGTAACCAGACCAAATGCTTCGGAGCTTATTCGCAGGTTCTTCGCGTCTCACACGATGCAGCGTACCAAGCGCTCGACAATTCCATAAATTCGCGCCACGATGGAACGAGAATAAATCCGGTACACTATTCGGTGATGTAACTTCACCTGGAGATCGACCTGATTCAACCTTGAATCAACTCGCAAGTAGGGTTGAAGATTCATCAACGGACGGAAAAGCTGCAAATGTTGCAAAATCCGATCAACAACTAGCATTCGACCCAGAAGTCTTGAGTCTTACAAAGCCAAAGGCAGTAACAGCAGCGGAAGCACTTTTATCTCCATTAAAACAACGACTGTATACATTGGCACTAAAGACTGGAGGATACGACCCAAAGAAGGTATACGAATTAGACGGCCGAAAGTATCAGTTGAAACTTACTCGAGACGAATTGAAAGCGTTGGAACCATCACTGTACTTGAAATCATATCGAGTCAAGGGCTCAACAAAAAAGGCAACTCCATTTTTGAGAATGTTGCGGGAATTAGATCTTAAAGAAGCCATTACACAATGCCATTTCAGTTCGAAACGAATGGCCCGAGATGTTAGTGAGATGTTGACTCGTGGGGTTCGGGAAGCAAAACAACTAGGCATGAACCCAAATGACTTGTATCTAAGCCAGATCTGGGTTGGTAAAGACGGTGGTAACTACAAACGACTGGACTTTAAAGCTCGTGGTAAGGTCGGTCTTATTGAACACAAGTTCATTCATGTTCGAGCAGTTCTTAAACCGAAAGAATCGAAGCAACGATTCTTGGACGAAAAACGGGAGCGGGAATTGTCTCGACAGGTTAAACAGCCTCTGGCATCACGGCCAATCCATGTAATTGCTCCAAGTAGCGACTACAAGTGGTAAATAACTCTTTTGTAAATAATATGCACATTTTTTTTTTTGTTTAGTTACTTATACATTTAGGTCCATTAAATATCTATTCGTCATCAAATCCAGTCAACTTCTCTCTTGGTCGGTTTGGAACTATTGAATTTGGTTAGTACCGCTTTAAACGTGGGGGGAAAAAACACATACGTGGATACACTTGAGGAATTTCTGGAGCATCAGCATACAAATACTTTCGTCGCATTGGAGTAGCGAAAAAACCGATGATTGGTGCAGATACACCAAAACCGAGCGCTGCCACGTAATGTGGCTTTGTGTGCATGGCATATCGAAGGAACTTTTGCAACATGTTAGTCAACAGGCTAAGAAAGAATAGTCGTAAAATAAACGTACTCGAATTGGTTGATTCCAGAATTTAGGGATCGTAGAGGCGGCAGTCATCTTGATGATTTTAACGTCGTTGAAAAAAAAGTAGTGAAAGAAATTTGGTGATGATTTGGGATGAGCGCTGGGTAATATACTTGACGCTGATTGGTTAACTAAGGAAGCACCATTAGAGGAATAAACATTAGTTTAACCAGTTTATTTGTATTCAAAGATATAAAAAATGTCTACCAGGTTCTTTCAGTGTTTATTTTAGTGAAAAAAATGTGAGTTTTCAAGAAAATAAGTTTTCTCTGACGTATGTGCTCGGAGATAACTGATTGGGTGTGGAGATATGGGTTTGCTTTCACAACATCACCAAATCAGCATAGACAAACACACACAGAGGGAGCGAGAGACCGAGGATGGAACACATCAAAGTGGCAAAGGTACGGCCACAACACAACGGATATTTTTTTCATGCTAACAAATGACTTAGGCGAAAGATGTCACTGTGATACGTTTCGGTACCGCTGCAAAGGGCACACTGCATTTGACGACTCACCATATGATTTTTCGAGACGATCAGTCTTCAAGAGAGATATGGATATGTTACCCGATCATTGGCGATGTGGAACGACGACAGTACAACCCAACGTTAGGACATTCCTCAATTAGGATACGCTGTCGCGATTTTACATACCTTGCATTCAATTTTACTACCGAAGCATTGTCCCGAGACGTGTTTGAAAGTATCATGAAATTGACTTGTGTGGCGACTGTAGAGAAACTGTACAGCTTTATATACAAGCCTGGATCGCTGGAACGGAAACTAGATGGGTGGAAAGTGTACGATCCAGAAGCAGAATTCAAACGAATGGGGGCATTTGAAAAGGGGAAATGGAGATGGACAGAATTGAACAAGAATTATGGGTTTAGCCCGACATATCCATCCAAATTTGTTGTTCCAGAAGTGATTTCTGACAATGTTTTGAATTATGGAGTGAAGTTTCGATCAAAGGCGAGAATACCTGCGTTGACGTATTACCATGCATTCAATGACTGTACTATTACGCGATGTTCACAGCCGATGGTGGGGATCAAACAGAACCGGTCTCCTCAAGACGAAAAGTTTGTATCGGCAATTTTCAGTACGACTCAGGTGGAAGATACATTTGGCGCTAAGCAAGATAATTTGATTGTGGATGCTCGACCTACTGCAAATGCCATGGCTCAGACAGCGATGGGTGCAGGGTCTGAAAGTATGGAAATCTACAAGGGACGAAAAGTGTATCTTGGTATTGATAATATTCATGTCATGCGGGATTCGCTGAACAAAGTGGTAGATGTATTAAAGACTGGAGACATTTCGCCATTACCACCAAATCAAGAACTACTGCATCGATCAAACTGGCTCAAACATGTTACTTTGGTATTAGAAGGAGCTGTAATGGTTGCTCAACAAGTGCATTACAAGTTTTCACATGTACTAATCCATTGCTCCGACGGATGGGATCGAACTTCGCAAATATCAAGCCTGGCACAGATTTGCCTAGATCCGTATTTTCGCACCATAGACGGGTTTATTACTCTGGTGGAAAAGGATTGGCTATCATTTGGGTATCGGTTTGCAGAGCGGTGTGGGCATTTGTCAAATGAAAAGCATTTTGTTCAAACTGGTGATAACAATAATCAAGCCCAGCAAGTGTTCAATTCTATGAGTCATAAGCTTGTCAAACAAAGCCATGTCAAGTATACATCACCAGTGTTCCATCAGTTTCTGGATTGTGTGTATCAAATGATGCGGCAACAGCCGGAACAGTTTGAATATAACGAGCGATTCCTGAGACGGTTGTTGTACCACACTTATTCGTGTCAATATGGCACGTTTTTGTACAATAATGAACGGGAACGAGTCGAAGCTCAAGTTTCAAACAGAACTCGATCTGTATGGGACTATTTTTTGGCTCGTAAAGAGTCCTTTTCCAATTCTCAATACAAGCCGCATATGGATCCAGGAGAGATTATGGTACTGAATCCAAAAGATGTAAAATGGTGGCCGGAATTGTTTGGCAGAAGTGACAGCGATATGAACTCATCTTTGAATCGGATTAATGCATTTTCAGGCGAACCACAACAATACCAACAAGGGTCAGCGTCATCGTCATCGTCATCATCACCGTCCCCATCGCCGCTGCATTATGCGACGCCGCCGCATGAAATGAGACCTCAGCAACAAAGTTCAAGGCCCAGTTCGCCATTGAAAGCAGCAATGAATACTACCCCGCAGTTGGAGTCTAATAAAGAAGTAGTTTCAGGAAACTCTGAAGCTAATTCCAAAGAAACTATGATGGTCTCGACGGACCAAGATGGTTATATTGATGACGATGATGGCTCTGCTGAGCAATTGGACAATGTCGAACCGTTGGGTAACTTGTCCTATGGTGAAGCATCCACACCGGATGAATTGCCAACATTTCTCAGAAGGAGTAATACCAATAGCAGGTCTCGGAACTCTTCTGCAGATGAACTTGCAAAAACAATCAAATTTGATTCATTGACTTTGGAAACGGATCCAAAAACATCGCAAACAGATTCAAATGGTCTGCTGAGCAGAATTGCAGAATCAACCAGGTTCAAATAGAGAGCTCTTTTTTTTTTTTTTTTCATATTATAAGCTTATTACTATTATTTTATTATTTGCAGAATATTTATAACCAAACCACATGGGAGAAGAAAAAAAACAAACTTTTTGATAAACTAAACTTCCCCGACACTATTATATACTAAAAAGAAGCAAACAAATGAAAAGCGACGAGTTTTACATGTTAATTTTTTTTTTTTTTACATGTCCATAAAAGATAACCACCAATATTTTTTTGGTTCAAATTATTTATTCTTCTTTGAATCCTTCTTGGATTTCGCTTCGTCAGCTTTTGCTTGTTGAACAATCTTTTGGTCTTCCCATTCAGCCCAGTATTGCCCGACTTGCAACCCAGCGACACCTAGCAAAGTCAAAACGACCATAACTTCAGACGCAGCGATGACATTAATACCAGTCTTTTCATCAACTTCACCCCATTCGCCATCTATAACAGCATTGGAACCTTGACGGAGATTGGTGAGGTAGATGGCTACCGAAATAACATAGAGAAACAAGCTTCCACCATCAAATAGCTTGTTAGACTCGGATGGCTTGTAAAGCTTAACGAAGAACCCGATGAAACCAAGCGCTAGAATTGCGTGAAGCACATGATATAGGAACGATGGCATAGTAGCCCATTGTTGATAATGATGCAATGATCTCGCAAAAGCTTCTGCAGTTGGATCAGAGACCCATAGAGTATGGTAATCATATGGCCAATTTGAAAAGAGAATCCCCAGGGCGAACGAGGTGGCTAAAGAGAAAAAGAGTTAGTAATTTCTTGATCGGATCCAAGGAGGCTTTAATGTACTTACAGCTGATGATCAACCCAGTAGAAAAAGATGTGGCAGAAGTCGGCATCGTTTTGCTGGCTTAAAGAAAAAAGAAGAAAAAAAAACTAGTTAGCTGGTGTCCTTTGCTTTATGGTATGGAGAGGAAAGGAGGGCTATAAAAAGGGGGTTCTTTTTGCAATCTTTAGGCTGGGAGCGACCCGCGCCATTATCGGTAGCTGGCTGCAGAGTGAAATATTTTTGAGTGAGTGAAACTTATAGGGCGTTGATAGAGATAACGTTACCAAGAAATGAGTGAACAATAAGAACTTGCTAAATATTATCGGTGATAGTTTTCACCAAGGCAATGTCCAGACTACTGGTGTTGCCCCACCGATAATTTTATGCAAATAACACGCGTCACATTTGACCAGGGCAGGTAAAAGAGCATGGGATCCCGACGCGGTGGGCGTTACACGCGTGGATCGAGTGGCTCTACCTTATCCCAAACATAGGTCTGTCGATATGTTACATGCACTCCTTGGTTGAACTGGGCAGGAACCAAGTGGTCTGTGCGTTTTTTTTTTTTTTTTATGCATGGACCAGTTCTAAATCATTAGAGGAGTCTGTTTATGTACAGATCAACGATCGATTCGTCGTGCATTTATTATAAGGCGTTTCGATTTTTTTTTGTGATATCAATCGTAGTGACTTGTGGCCATATACGCGTTAAAACTATTTGATACGGAATAATAACTACTGATTTGCAGCTCTAACATCTCATACTTTGTTTAAAAAAAAGTTCCCAAACCATGAATTATCAATTAAGCAGCAACGTTACGGGTTCCATCTTCATCAACCGTCTTGTCCTGATCACCAAACACTATCCCCAAATATCGTAACATTGGCATTTCACAACCAATTAAGCCCTCCTTCAATCACGTATGCAAGCTACTACTACAGCTCTAACAAACCCCATATACAATACTTTAAAGTCCCACTGCCCCCCGATCGGCCTTTATAATGTAACCCGATCGAGTAATATTGCCATCGCCGTGGAATCGGTGATCGTCAAACCTGTGCGGCTCCTCCCCTGTCGCGTCTTCGAGGAATGGAAATTAAAGTCCCCTTGGAACCCATTGAAGAACCATTTACCAATTAAACGCGTATTTCAAGTCTGGTATCCGAATTGTATAAATATGGATACGTTTTCCCTCAAAACTTCCAAAATCTTTATCTAAACAGTCACTCATTATTACACTTACTCAGTCTACTCAGACCAACTCACCCACATTCGTTCCTTTTATTAATTATTATTATTCTTTCCACGCCACTTAACAATGAAGTATACCGCCCCAGTTCTTTCTCTTCTCTTGGCTTATGTCTCTGCTCAAGCCCAATCCACTGTGGTTGCTTCCGAAACTTCTGTTTTGACTGAAGCCTCTACCGTTCTGGAAACCATCACTTCATGCGGACCAGAACACCCACACTGCGACAAGACCACCTCTGTCGCTCCAGTCTCAACTACTCCAGTTCCAGCTCCAGTCTCAACTACTCCAGCTCCATCTCCAGAATCCACCATTACTCCAGATAAACACGCCTATTCTAATGGTACTAGCACTGTTCATGTTCCATGTTCAGATGACACTGCCACTGCAGAACAGCACGCTGTCACCACCGCTCCGGTAGAACCATGTCCAGAATCCTCCGAAGTCCCAGAAAAGCACGCTGCTACTACTGCTGAACCATGTCCTGAATCTTCTGAAGTTCCGCAACCAGAAAATCACGCAGCCACCACTGAAAAGGAATGCCCATGTGCTGCTGAAACTAAGCCAGCTTCATCTCCATCTAAGGCTGCTGTTCAGTCTTCTGCTCCAAAGGAATCTCCAGTCAAGAGTGCTCCAGCCGTTGTTTCTCCAGGTACCACCTTGACTCCAGGTTCTAACGCTGTTCCAACTTCTCCAGAAGCTGCACCAGTTGCCTCTACCAGCGGCTTGAGCCCAGAACAAGCTCCAGCTGCTGAATCCAGTGGTGGTGTTCTGCAAGGCTCTGCTGCTCGAGTTGGTGGATCCATCGCTGTTGCCGCAGTTGCCGCTGGTTTCGCCTTGGCTTTCTAAATTTGAATAGACATTTGGGATCTTAAATTATTACTATTTTTTGGTTTTATAAATTTGTAATTATAATACAGTATACTTGAAAGAAGAAGAAAAAAACATTTCACAAAAAAACCGGCTGAAAGCGGCTTTCGAAACATCTTTGGCACCTGAACCATTTGAAACGTTCTCGGGTATGTACCAGTAAAACACGTTCACCCCTTGGATCGCGATCGACAATGCCTACGTGGACTGGGAATTGTAGGGGTTAGGCATTGGATACACTGCCCCCAGTGTGCAAGACTCCCATAACACGAATCCTTCAGAGTCATTACAACGAACTTATTTATTTTTGTTTTCAAATAAAAAGACCCCTCAAGCCAGAAATATACCAGACATATACATAATCTAATCCCGCCGCCTGCGGCTACCACTTTCATGTTCCGCGCGCTTCCCAACTCGCCATCCTCGCCACTCAACACAACAAAAAGACAGTCACAAAACCCTACCTTCCTAAACCGGAAAAAGCCCTACGAAAAATTCCCACCCACTCACGCATCTGCAATTAACCCACTCAAAAAACTCCACCCATCCATCGACAGTCACTCGACCACACATACAACATGCCAGCTACCAACATCTCTCAAAAGCGAAAGCACGTCGCCGACGGTGTCCTTTACGCCGAACTTAACGAATTCTTCACTCGAGAACTTGCTGAAGAAGGATATTCTGGTGTTGAAGTCCGATCCACCTCTAGCAAGACTGAAATTGTTGTCCGAGCTACTCACACTCAATCCGTCTTGGGTGAAAATGGTCGACGAATTCGAGAATTGACCTCCCTCGTTCAAAAGCGATTCAAGTTCAAGGATGGCACCGTTGCTATCTTTGCTGAACGTGTTCAAGACCGAGGTTTGTCTGCCGTTGCTCAATGTGAATCTCTTCGATACAAGCTTTTGAACGGTTTGGCAACTCGACGAGCCGCTTACGGTGTTGTTCGATATGTTATGGAATCTGGTGCCAAGGGTGTCGAAGTCGTCATTTCTGGTAAGTTGCGAGCTGCTCGAGCCAAGTCCATGAAGTTCCAAGATGGTTTCATGATCCACTCTGGTCAACCAGTCCGAGATTTCATTGATACTGCTACTCGTCACGTCTTGTTGCGACAAGGTGTTTTGGGTGTCAAGGTTAAGATTATGCGAGATCCAGCTTCCAATGCTCCAGCCGGTACTCCAAAGTCTTCTCTTCCAGATTATGTCAACATTCATCCACCAAAGGAAGATACTCCAATCGCTGAACCAACTGTTATTGATTACACTCCAAAAGAAGAGCCACAACAACCGGAAGCTGCTACTGAAGAAGCTGCTCCAGTTCCAGCTCAGGCTTAATTGGTTAATTTAAATAATAACAAAAAAAAAACTGAAAACAGAGATTATTTTTTTTCTTCCTTTAATGTATATGCTGTAATTTTTACAAAAGAGAAATGATTTGGGACCCAAAAACAAAAAAGATAAGATTCTTGTTAACATCTCATTAAACGCTGTAGTCTTCTTTTCATCCGTCTATTATTTTTTGACTAGCTCTCACCAACTATGCTTGATTATATTGCTTCTGGTAGAATGGATCAACTTGGTTCAGGTTCAAAGATCCAACCTCAGTTAAACACGCTTGATCGTCAAACGAACGACCTTGCTAACGAAAATGATACTACTAATCGATGGTTAAATAATATGGGCTTTTCAAAAAACCGGCGGCAATCTGAGTATGCAACTGCGACTAAAAAGATATTTCGAGCTAACTAAACCGAATAGTGGTATAAACATTATTAAACGCGCATTATTTCGGCATAAGGATGAAAATACCATTGAAGACGAGGTAGAAGACGATGAAGTGTTTAACCCGCGAAAGGATGAGAATATGGGGCATAAGGAAAAAGTTACCAAATGGCTGGAGTCGTTAGATGACATTCAGAACAATTATAGTGCATACCCAGTAGCAGGAGAAGGTACGCGTTTTGAAGCGGTGAGTTTATTCCCAGGGACGTTATCTGATACAATGTCGTCTTGTTCTGAGCCGCAAGCCGCAACAGAATGGACTTGGCGTGAACATACCCGACATACCATACAGCAATATCGAAATGAATCTGAACAACCAATTATACGGAGAACTATGAAAGAAATTCAATTGGATCTCGCTCCTGCCGCTTTGCAGCGTGTGAATCCGCGACCAACAGTGATACCGAAACGAGTAAGAAAGCCAATTCCGACAGCGAAACAAGAAGTCGTACCAAGACACCGAACTACCAAGAAATCACCACCTTATGGATACCAATCTCAGCCTCTAGTGCTGTCACCCAAAGAAAAGAAACCGCATCCAGGACCCCACCGTCGGCATCATTACCGGTCTCATCAGCGACCATACGATTACCATCGAAGTTCTCTAGAACCTCAACAAGAAGAGTTGGAAGCTTTTGTGCAGAATCTGGGGACCAAATAGAATTGTTTTAGCTACGATGTGCAGAACCTGGGCCCAAATAGAATCGTTTCAGCAATATACATTTTTATTTGTTTTACAGCTTGGCTACTTCATTGTGCCATTGAATGCCACACCATTGACAAATGATCATCGACATTTGTCTCAAACTTTCAATCTCTTCTTTAGTAGCCCCATTGTTCAAAGCACCTTTCAGATGGCCCTTCAATTGAGGATTAACGTCTTGTGGGATCAAGCATGCAATGACCACCAAACTAGTCTCCTTTGGTGATAAAATGTTGGTGTATGAGAGCAACGGAGCATAGACATGGTTAATAGCGTACTGGCCCAAATCCGGATATGCAGAAGACATTTGGTTCAACACCCGTTTAGAGATCTTACCATAAACCGCGTCAAAAAATGTTGCGCCTCTTGATAAATCTTTAGCAGTGGGAAGTTCCACATCTCGTTGAGGTTTGGTTTCCCTCAGGTAATCCGGTGTCACATTTTTCAGTTGAGTCAAGGAATTGATTGATTTTGGCAATCCACCTAATGCTGCACCTTTAAGTAATGCTTCTCGGATTTGTTGTACTGTGTCAAATAGAGCCGATTTGTCGGCTTTGATCTCTGGCTGATCCATCATATATTGGAAAATCCGTGGAATTTCCTCCGGTTGATTACAAACACTAAATGTAGCAGCAGCAACAAAATACCATGATTTGCTCAACAATGGAGTTGAAGCCAGCTTGGCTAACCGATCTGGGGTAAGTATCATTTTCCTGGGGTAAGGATTCGGTCTCAAGTCGGAGAGATCGAAGAATTCTGAAGTGTGGGAGTTATCTTAATTTTATACGGTACCCTCGGCTTTTTTCCCACAACATTAACTTTTTTTTTTTTTTTTTTTTTTGAACCAAGAATGCCAGCGGATAGAAGCAGTTCACCGCGAGATTACTCACGAGAAAAACATAGGTATGAGCGCGAGAGAGAACGTGAAAAACGTGAACAAGAGAGGGAACTACGGTATCGAGGCCCGTCTCGGTCTGGTTCAAGGGATTATTCTCCACCCCAGAATGTAAATGATCGAGACCAAGACCGTACCGATCGCAAACCGCCACCGCCACGACGACGACGGTCACGGTCACCTCTACCGCAAAAGTCCGGTCCTCCACGTCGAAGAAGTAAAAGAACGCCCTCACCATCTAGAGCAAACGATACTGATCAACGGACTGTGTTTGTTCAACAACTTGCGGCAAGATTACGTACTCGGGAATTGATCAGTTTTTTTGAAAAGGCTGGGCCGGTACAAGACGCCTCGATTGTTAAGGACCGAGTTTCTGGTCGGTCGAAAGGAGTTGGGTATGTTGAATTTGATAACGTTGGGTCAGTTAAAACTGCTATTTCAATGACAGGTGAAAAATTGCTAGGAATTCCAGTAATTGTGCAATATACAGAATCGGAAAAGAATCGACAAGCATTGGAAGCAAGAAGAGCGGCTGCCAATGGTAAACCACCGGCAGCAGCTGCAGCAGCAGCTGACGAAACTTCAGGGTCAAGTCGTATTATGGTTGGTAATATTGATGCAACGCTGACTGAAGGTGATATTACAGATGTGTTTAAACCGTATGGGAAGATTGGTCAGGTTTTGTTTCCAGTTGACAATGATGGGGCTCATAAGGGCTATGCGTATATCGAGTATGTTCATGTGATAACAGGATGTTATGGGCTAACAAGTGATTTCTAGGTTTGGAAGTACTCAATCAGCTAAAGAAGCTGTTTCGAAAATGAAGGGATTTGAATTAGCTGGTCGTCCACTTGAAGTGACTTTTAGTGACCCGGATGAATCCAAGGGGGATGGAAAAAATAATGAGGGTAACATGGGAACTGATGGGAACGAAAACTCGCAAGAGAATAACAAACTTTCTAGGGAGAATATGATGCAGCGGTTGATGCGAGATGAAGATAAAGAACCGATAACGGAACATGGCGGTGAACAAGCACCAGCAGCAGAAGCTCCTGCTGTCAACGATACAGAAACACCTTCACGATGTGTGGTGTTACGAAACATGTTTGACGCTGAGCAGTATGTTAACTTCGGTTTAAAAGAAATGCTAACCAATATTTTTTTTAGGGAAAGCGGAGATGCATGGGTTCAAGAATTAGAAGAGGATGTCAAGGAAGAATGCGAAGAAAAGTATGGCCAAGTAGTGCATATTGCAGTGGATCCTCTATCCAAGGGAGAAATTTTCGTCAAATTCAAAGAGACTGAAACGGGTCCCAAAGCTGTTGAAGGTCTGAACGGTAGAAAATTTGATGGCAGAATAGTTTCTGCTGAATTGATGGTGGAAATGGTATACACGTTGCGATTCCCTAAAAGCGCGGCAGTTTAATATTAGCTGTTGTTTCGTCTTATTATTACAAAAAATTACTAGCATAAAAAGTATATACCGAAGGCAAATAGTAAAGAGCTCACTGAAGTTTGAACTTTTCTAGCATTTGACTCTGATGTCGTCGCTGACGACACGCCAGTACTAGTAGAAGATATCGCCGCAGACGATGCGGCGGGTGGTGATGCAGTTGGGTTTGTAGTATGGTTTGTAGCTTGCGCGTGGACCGCCTGTGGGTCCGGTGATAATGGGCCGCAGAATGCTGTTGAGTCCTTGGTATGCGCAAAACCGTACTCTTCAGGTTCGATGCGCAATTCCACCGGGACGGCACCCGGGCGCTTAATGTATACAAACAGGTTTGAGTAGTTCAAATGAGCCGACTGGATCCACTGCTTGGACACTGCATCGCTGATAATATCATATTTTTCCAGCGATACGGTAGTGTTGCTGTTATCGGCAGTTGTTGCTGTTGTAGTGGTGGTGGTGGAGGAGTTGGCTCGAAAACTAAGCTTCAATCCCTGTTTGAACTTGGATTTTGGAATGTTTGGCATTGACGACGAGTCCACATCCGGAATGAAATGCAAGTGGAATGATGTGAAGTTTCCGTCGTCGAATGATACAGCCTGGACTGCTGATTTGAGTGAAGAAGCGTGCGGGGTGTATGGGTATAGCAGTGTCTGGTCTTGCACTCCATCCTTCTGAATCTCATCCAACTGAGATTCTTCAGCGCCTCCGCCAGACCCGCTCATTAGCGCATTTTGGAACTGTTTCGAAGTTGGAAAAGAACCTTGCTGTGTTGTGTCGATGATTTGTAGACCGGTGGAGACTAATGCAGAGATGACTGGTGCTACGGGATCACACGACTTTAGCAACAAACCCGAAGTGCAAAGGTCGGCAATTCCAAACACAAACTTATAAGTGGCATACTCAGGTCGCACTTGGAACGTACCGTTGGATTCCCGAAGCGTGTCGATAGCAGTGTATGTGCAGTTGGCTGTACTTGGGTCCAAGTAGCTTGTAGCGGTACCGGCCGAGATGTCTGTATACCGGTCGAAGAAACCATCTGCCTTTGATGCAACCGCTGTGGCGATACCACAAGCCAATACTGCGCTTATAAGCTTCATGAAAAATTTGCGATATTGTTAGAATAGGAGGGATGAAGAGAAGCAGGCGATGGACCACTGTTTATAAACGAACGGCCTTTTGGGAATCCAATGCAACCCACTCCATGGCGTTTCAGGTACAGAATGCCCTAGACCTAGCCAAGCCTGTAATTTTGCTCAACGGCACAAAAGAAAGAAAAAAAAAAACCGCATCCGCAGGCGCACTCAGCTTTCATTATTACTGTTTGTTTATGTTCCGTTGAATTCGGCTAAGAAATAACGCGGTGGGAAAAAAACGGGTTGCAACAAGCGTGTTGGCATGCATGAAACCGAAACTGCCGAATCGTTTCATGCCTGCATCAGTGTCTTCCATTTTTGCCTGCGCTTCAACTATTTTACTTCATTATCGAAAGGAGAAGAACAGAAGAAGATAAGGGTTGTGCGAGCTCAAGGTTAAATAGTTATGGTTTTAGTAGCTTTTGTTGAATATGAATGCCGATCGATGATGATGACGACAGGGAAGGGATATTAAGGCACAAACGGCGTCCTCGGCTTGAGCGCGCCGCCGCATGCCGGTTTTAAATATTTTTTTTTGCAAATACTGTGTACCGTATACATATATATGCATTCCCTTGGCGGTGCCGGACCCACATGATCCGCGCGCCGGTGCCTATTTTGGTTTAGATTTCTGTTCTCTGGTTTCAGCCTCACGCAAGTTTATTCTGCGGCTTCCATGACGACGAGCTAGGCGTGGTATCAATTCAAGAACTAGACACAGTTCGATTTCATGATGGCTTGCTGCAACTCAATTTGGAAGAATTGGCCTTTTGCGTTCTCAAGTATCATATGCGGTAGGATTGGTTAACACGAAGTATATATATATTATGGTAGATAATCTGTGGTTACCACATAAAAGACATAAAACGCGGCTTTTTGGGGAACTTCACCTGGTTAAATTGGTTACGGGTGAGATATTCGCTCCGATACCTGGGCCAGTCAAGATATCAATGTTGCATGTAAAGTGCTTCGGTTGTGTTCAAACGCCGAATTTCTCGGCCTAACTTTCCAGTCTGACACAAAGTTGGGTGTCAAGTTACAACATATTTACAGAAAAGAACCACTAAGCACAGTATCATCCAGGACACCATGTCTTTTCTCCTATCAATGCTATAAATTTAAGAGGGTCCGTACGGTATTCGCCGGTCTATCCGCATCTGCGTCGTATGACGAAGCGGTTCTACACCACTGATGGGTTTGAACACAATGAGCTTTCGGGATACCTCGAGCTATATCCGTATTCTAAACTAAACCCGGCAAGCTACTAAGAACTTATTACGGAAAGTACCTAGGACAAAGACCAAGTCTGGGGTGTGAATGGATTGCGTATTTGACGAGATTGAGTATTAATTATTGCAGTGTACTCTTCCCTAGAATAAATAACCCACTGATCCGTAGTGAATGAAACGACATCTTGGTTAACCTGAGCAATACAATTTGCACGGTTTCTCTATTGTTTTGGACTGTTGTATGGACACGTGGATGGCGCGGCGGGTGAGGCACTGTTGCCGCGCATCAAAAAAAACATCTGTAAAAGGTAACCGCAATATTCAAAACCAGGCCTAAACAAAAACTGGCTGGGCCCATTCAATGCCACAAGTCGAATTTAAAACACATGTCTTGGTTGAGCGCCACGAATCTTCTATCTTTCTACCTTTAAATGCCACATTACACAGACCAATTACCGCCGGAATTGATGCACCAGATCATTTTATATGATTGTGTTGATGTCAGACAGCTAAGGCTTGTTAGCCGACGCTTCAACGAGTTGCTACTTCCTATATTCTTCAGACATGTTCAACTTCGAGGACGTGAACCTTTCGATTTACCTCACAACTGGTGTCGGGATTATGACCAGTATTTTGTCAGACAAGAAACTCGGGGTCTCTTGTTCAACATAATTATCACCCCTAAAGATGTCGAATCTCTAAAGAATTACGTACATCTTGTCAAAGTTATTACATGCCTGGTAGTAGTTCCAGTGTGCAGTATTGGTGACGTTGCCTGTGAAGTGTTTAAACTGTGTCCCAATCTTGAGTCAATTTCTCTGTCCGTAAAATTCGGAAGTCTGCAACGCTGGAGTATACCCGCTAAAGACTGCTGTTTAGGACTAGCTACTGTGGATAAAATCATCAAGGCAATGCCAGACCATTGCCATAAACACATCAGTATGCCATTCCTTGAGAACCAATACCGGCTGAAATCACGGCCAAAGAATCTGGAAAGCTTGATGGTACTAACTTCGTTCTGTTCAATTCGCAAACTTGGTTGGAACTTGACTCAACTACGCCAATTATGTTTTTTTGACGTCGGTCAGGAGTCCTGTGCATCTCGCAAATGCGGAGACAAAAATCGGAAGGCTGAGATTGACTGGGATAAGATTCCAGACCTACAGGAACTATGGGTTTATAGCTCTCAGTCCAATTGCAAGTCCAAGATGCGGGTACCGTTGCAACTGCAAACTCTATACCTACCGGGGCCGTTCCTATGGGGGGATTGTGGTTGGTCCGGATGGGGGGATTGTGGTTGGTCCGGAGTTCGAAACTTGACAATCAAGATGGAAGTGCTTGCGGATTTTCTAGGGACAGAAATGCCGCTACTTGAATGTTTTGAGCTTATCATAAAAGACAGCGACTGGGATTACTATAATGATTCAAGGGCTAGTAGCCAGCGCAGCGACGATAAAAATAAGTTTACAAGCTTTTTAAAATCGGATAGCGATCGATGGCCATATTTACGAGAACTTAATATCTCGCAAGCTAGTAGCGCCTGTGCCCGTTTGAAGGTCTTGACTGAGTGTCAACTCAAGATATCAACGTTGCGGATGAGCGGCGAAGCTTGTTATAGGCTTTTCGACCGACTGGGAAGGGTGGAGGTATCGCCGGTTTTGCAAGAAACGTTGAGAGTAATTCTGTTAGCATATGGAAATTTGGGCATCCAATCGCCAAAATTCCCAAGTTTTCTAATTGGCCAGTGCTGGAACCTCGACGCTATATATGGTGAAGAATTTGGAATCGGGTCGTGGTCGTTCCGAGACATTTCAAGGCTGCACCGTGAAATCAAGTGGCGTGACGGCGGCACTGACCAAGCAACTGGCGATAAATACTCGAAATACTTTCAAATTTATCCTTATTCCACTAGAAATCTTATGGAGTATGATAGGTATGATATATGGGACCGAGGTGCTGCTGACACGCTTTCTTTGACATCACTCTCGTTATCGCTAGTGAACAACGGCCGCGAAACTGAGATTGCAATCGATGATGCTAGCATTCATGAGGGATGGAGAACGAGGCTCAAACACGGTGTGAAACGGATTTTTAGGGGCATTGTACCTAGGCAATTTGGAAGAAGAAGGTATACAGCCCTCCATAGAGATTATTAAACCGCGCACGGCTGGCTGGTGCGGCGGCAGAGCCAGCGACAGTTAGGTAAGTACAGGAATAAAAAACATTTGATTTACCAGAGAACCAGGCGAGGAACAAGTCTTTACTGAATATGGGAGCCCAGTTTGAGTGAATGAAATTCAGTGAGTTGAGTTTGTTACCTACTTGTGACAAAAATCCGTATATCCCCTTTTCAGTGACATCTCAGTGCGTTGATCTTAGATCTTAAACTCAACTTTTTAGGGTTGGGAGCCCTAACCGCCCTAATCCCCAAAAAGCCTCACGAAATGTGACTGCTTTTGCAATCAACACCCATCCCACCGTCCATTCTCAAAATTACACACGGTCGCGCGGCCCCGAACGGTGCACCACTCAAACATATTCCCAAGTACCAGTGACATTTTTCTCTCTCCTCCAACTAATAGTTCATCTATCGACAACAGAACATCCATACATTTAAAATGGTAAGCATTTAACAAAACCCTTTATTGGTGATGAGGAACAACTTGTGATTTTCTTTTCGACATTTGGGCGCTTTAAAATATGCTCGATTATCGTATCGTAACAATACAAGGCTAAAATTTAGAGATGGATGCGTCCATCACCTATTCATCGGTTATTACTGTTTGAAAGGTTTTTTTTAGAGAGAATTCCCTCAACGGATCTCTCGGGCTGAGTCTCAAAATGAATTAAAACCTCATTTGAGACTGTAGAGTGATCAAAGTCTGAAAAAAAAATTATTATTGTTCCAAAAAAAAATTTCACTAAGATTTAGAGAAAAGACAACTGACCACTCAATGACACAGCCAGCTAAAGGAGGAAAGAAGCCAGCACCAGCTCCATTCGCCAGTAAGAGCGCTGCCACTAAGGCACCAAAGAATCCTTTGATTGAAAAGCGACCACGAAACTTCGGTGTTGGTCAAGATATGCAACCAAAGCGAGACATGCGACGTTTCGTCAAGTGGCCAGAATACGTTCGATTGCAACGACAAAAGAAGATTTTGCAATGCCGATTGAAGGTTCCACCAGCTATTGCTCAATTCCAAAACACTTTGGACAAGAACACTGCCACTCAAGTTTTCAAGTTGTTGAACAAGTACCGACCAGAAACTTCTGTTGAAAAGAAGGAACGTTTGACCAAGGAAGCTACTGCTATTGCCGAAGGTAAGAAGAAGGAAGACGTTTCCGAAAAGCCATACGTTGTCAAGTACGGTTTGAACCACGTTGTCTCCTTGGTTGAAAACAAGAAGCCAAAGCTTGTGTTGATTGCTCACGATGTCGACCCAATTGAATTGGTTGTTTTCTTGCCAGCTTTGTGCCGAAAGATGGGTGTCCCATATGCCATTGTCAAGGGTAAGTCTAGATTGGGAACTGTGGTTCACCAAAAGACTTCTGCCGTTTTGGCTTTGGTTGACGTCAAGTCTGAAGATGAAGCTTCTTTGAGCTCTTTGGTCTCTTCTATTAACCAAAACTTCATTGAAAAGTTTGAAGATCACCGACGACACTGGGGTGGTGGTGAACTTGGTAACAAGGCCAAGGCTAAGATTGAAAAGAAGCGACAAGCTTACGAAGCTTCTATTCGAGTTTAAGATATTTAGTCTTTTTGTAATGTTAAAAGGAAAAAGTTTGTTATTAATCTATAATCCATGGTCCTATTTCTTCATTAAGTGCGTTCACGTCGATTCCTTCGAATAGCTTTTGGAAACATGCTGATATTTTATTGTTGTAGTGGTCGTATGGGTGATTCCGGTCAAGAATTTTGGAACAGAGGAAGCAAAAGTATGTTTGACAGATCGCACAGGTCATCTTGTTGCAACCGGTCGACTTTTCGATTGGCGATAGACATTTTGGACATGGTCGGTTATTGTTGTTTTCCATGTATACTTTGAATTCCTTGTCTGCCGAATAACTCGATTCGAACCGTTTCATGTTGAGCTTACCCCACTGCCGTTCAATTTCTGATTTGGTCTTGTCGTCACCGTTTATATAAGTCTCCAAAAGTTCAGTTGTTGGTTCCTGTATCCGGCAATATTCAAAATAACCATGCCATGATCTTAGACAGATTCCACAAAATGCTAGATCGCACTCTGGGCAGATTGTCAAATTGTCGTCTGGGTTCCGGCGGATCAAAGCCTCACATATATATCGAGGGCATACCACTGCACAATTTGGATCTGCTTCGAGTGCCAATTTTCGTTTAATATCTTTGAGTCGTTTGATCTGATCCGGTTGGAGTAGTGCTTCCAAATCTTTTGGGGCCAGTGCTGGAGATTTGCAATTTGGTTCGGGACATATCACTTGATTGACATATCCCTGAGTAATACAAGCAGAATAATACTGTTCTAGACAATCTGTGCAGAACACATCTTTACAGTTGGTCAACTTTGTGCAAACTTTTCCTCGCTTGTGGCTTTGACAGATCTGGCATAGAAACGGGAAAGTATCAAACTCACGTTTTTCTGCTCCACTTTCAAATGCTAATAATACCGGTTTCAACTTTTCAGCCAGTGTTAACTGGGTCGTACTTTCCATGCTAATTTTACAATAATCAATCATATCGAATAATACCGAATCATGCTGCCATAACCCATTCAGCTCCTTTTCTATCTGTGCCAGCATATCATAACTCAACCAACTCGCTGATATCTCGATGCCAGGCGGTTCATCCTTTGGGTACCCTTTTTTCAGATCAAAAGTCATCCGGACTGGCGGCAAGTGCGCCATTTTATAAGTCTCGCCACTAGTCGCAAAAGTCACTACCACCGGTTCAACAGGTGATACTTCCACGTCTATCACGAAGATATCTGTCATACCACATTGCGTCAGCTCCGGGAAAATAGATGATACAGCTTCGATCTCATCACGGTGTTTGTCACTGTTCATTTGTCATCGGTTATGTGTCAGTTGTAGGGAAAATATCCCAACCTCAAACGCGTTGAGATATATTTTTATCGGGATATCGGGCGAGGAAAAGTCATTAACTCATTATCATTAATAATAGTAATAGTACACGTAAAAAAAAAGTCTAGAGCTCTACCTCATCAGCGTTTCAAAGCATTGTTCAATTTCCTTCCGTTTAGATGCAGTGTCATGGTTGAACAACCATTCATCATATTCTTCGTTGGTTATACCATGTTTGGTTAACTGGTCAAATAACCCATTTGCGTATCGTTCTTTCATCTTCATCCCAGAACCGGGTTTAGCTCGAGTTTCGATAGTATATCTGTCTTTTATTCTTGGTAGTTTATCTTGCATTTATTCCTTGTAGAAAACAAGGCATGGGGGATGCACCCGTATTTATATATCCCTAGTTCGTCCAGCATGCCGCTACTTCCGGATCGCAACCAAGCTAGCGGCTGACAAACGTGGGTGGGAACAATGCGACCATGACCGTTCTACAAAGGAATACCACTTCTGCTGGCTTTTTTTGTCTCAGTCGTCTGGAATAAGAAGTACATGGAATAACAATGGGATTATTTTGTTTTCTTACTTAGAATATATTTGATTTGTTCTTGTTCAATATCCTCTGTTGTCTCCACAATGGAATTGTGGTGGTGGTTCTGGAACACAAGACTACGTGTACGGCATTTCAACATGCAGCGTCCGCATACATGACCTCACAATGGCTATGTTGTATTGCCTTTGCCTATAATAAAAGGCACTGCATTACGTACATTTAACAATGCAACATCCCAAGACTCGATTTTCTCGGTTTATTCGTTCGAATCTGAATCTATTCGGGAATTTTGTTCCAGCCGCAAGAAGTAAGCCGCAGAAAGTATAAATCTAGCAAAACTAATCCAACCAAAAAGAAAAAGAAAAAGTAGACTGAAAAAAAAATCTGTCGCATGAATATTTACATAATAAGTTATTCAAAAGTTATTTTAAATCAATCACCAATGGTTGGTAATCGATAACTCTTTGGCGGTTACCCGGACCCCGCAGCCCAAAACCCGCAAATTATCACGACTAAACTTCCAAACGAAGCGACAAATGGCAGTACCACAACCTGTACGGCGAGTGTTCGAAACTTTCCCATTGAAAACGAATCCACCGGCTGAGTTACCCGCACAGTTAAACTCTGACGATTCCCGCGTTTTATACATCTACAACACAGGAGCCACGGAGTATGGACTATGTACGGAACCAGGGTGCCTAGAAGCACAAGCGCTGGCGCTTCTTTCACCAGAACCAATAAAAATTACCACAGCATCACGGCATGTATCACAAGCAGGGGTATTACCATATATGTTTGAAAGAGGTGATAAAATAAAAGTCTATAACACCCAAAGAACAGTGGTGAACCGATTGAGATCAAAAGACGACGGTTCTGAATTATATCGATCATTGATTGAGTCGGCATTAGGTGACGCGTGGTGTTTGACACTTTTGAGTAAGACCTACGCACACGAGAAACTACAGACCTATATAGGAGAAGGGGAAGACTCGATTATTCGAAAGGCACAGTCGGCAGAGGTTTCAACTATACTTCTCGCACAATTGGAAACGAGATATCCTGCATATGTCAAGTCATGCCAGTCATGGAATTCGTGGATTCAAACTCCTTTGTCTATTGAGCAGGAGGTCCTTGACAATGCAAAGGATTGCATCACAGTGTTTGATACAATGTTGCAACATGGTAAACTTTTGAACAGCGATAGTGAAGAAAAACCGAGTCTGTTGGATATTCTACTATTTGCTCACGTTTATTGTATCAACCGCATTATCCCAGACTCCAAACTTGCAAAAATGCTAACACAACCTTTATTGAAGCATGCACAGCTTGTAAAACAGAAATTAAATGTATAAATAATATAATCACCTAAAAAAAAACCAAAACCAGTGTGTTGTTTTTTCGTTGTTATTCTATAGCTGGATTCGAGATTGTCGCTTGTGTAAAACTGTTTGACACCCACAAAAGAAGAAAAATATCACATATACAAACACTGCACCAAATAGTGTCGTTGCAACGCTAAAAAAAAGGATTGTTAGTTTCAGACCTTTTTATAATAATTGAATAAAACATACGCTTCGGGGTTTTCTGGTGAACTGATTGACCCTACCAACGATTCATGACGGGACTTAAACAACAATCCCAAAACTGAGAGGATGATAATGCCGAAGACTGATACAATGGTGCAGAACCATGCTCCTCCAGACTTTTTAAAATGGTTAGCTTCATATGGTCGACTTGTTACTTGTTAAATTTCATACCCCTACAACTGGCTTCATTATTATTTGCGTTTGTTTGTGTGAAGTGTAGACAGATTATTGGGAGGCTCTTTCCCCTTACAAAGTGTAAAGTGCTGAGAACCGCGCGCCTTACCCCCGTAATATCACCCTAGTAACTTCACATGCGGCTCGCTCGGAAAGCCTTCCGTTTCAAATCTAAGGATGAAAAACCTTGTGTTCTACAGGGAACCACGCCAAACTGTGAAACTTTGATCTGTATAATGAATTGATTATTAATTGATTTTCATTTTTTTTCAAAGCATTCCAGCCGGTCGATTCTCTTCTCTGTGCCGCCGAGTAAAGAGCGAGCTGTGGCATCCAAGACATTGAATCACGGGGATTTCTTTTCCTCGTATAATGCACATGGCAGAATATATTCATGTAAGGATTTTTTTAATACAGTAAGCAAAGCAGGCTTGTCTTAATGAATGGTTTAAAAAAAATACCTTGCAATAAACTGTTATCGGCTAATTTCACAATTTCACCACCCTACCTAGTTTTTTGAGGAGCTTTATCGGGGTGATTTAAACACCTGCACTGTTGTGTGAATTATATGCTTTACATGGATTAAGCCACCCCATTGCTCATTATGCTGGAATGCTCTTTCTCGGAACTATATTCTTTGCGAAAAATCTGCTAGACCGCCGGCCCATAGGAATCGGAAAAAAAAAAAGGATCGTCGGTACCGCCGCACGAAAAGCGGTCTAAGCCACCCGATTCAACCGAGAGGGACATGGTGGTACCGTTGTTTCAGCCCACGACACTAATATACTTCCTATTTAGGGCGAATTGGGCAATCGGGGACTCTTTAGTTTGACTAAAATCCCTATTCCTTTAACTACGTTACTTCTTTTTGTAGGGTTTGGCCCGCGGACAAAACGACAGAGGCGCCCCAGGGCAAGAACAAAAAAACACGGGACAAAAGTTAATTCTTTTCGCAAAGTTCAAACCTTGTAACTAGGTGACAGATGCGAATGTTCGTTATTCAGTAATATTAAGGTACCAGGGGAACAAGAATGAACTTTAAAGACAATTCGACAATGTGGACACACTTTACTTTTTGAGGATTACAACTTTAAAAAAAAAAAAAAAAAAGGTCCTCATTGCGCCCATGATTCCATGGTGCAAGACAGTCGGCCACTGATCGATGAATACCACACCTGAATCAGATTGTAAATTGGAATCTATCCAAATGAGGCGAAAATCTTTTAATAGAAAATTCCAAAATTTTCCCAAAAAACCACTAAGAATTTCGAAATGCGATGGCTTTTCAATCACGTTACTATTCAAGTTAGCGTCGGTTTCCACAGCCGCAAATGGTGCTCGAATGCGTGAGGATATTCCACAGTATGCAAAAATTCAAGTGGGGCTTAAGGCATATGTGAGCTTAATGTGCAGGTAGCAGACTTTGATCGAGGTTTGAAAGGCTCCGAGCGTTGAAATCCGGATAATGGACGGATATAGTACGGCAAGAACCGCAAGAACCGCAAGAACCGCTAGTGCCAATCCACATGAGCTATATTGATCGGTTCTTCACAGCGTGTTTGATTGAGTGAAATATAGGTAAGGTTGTCGGACTAGAACATCCCCTGCCGGTCACCGTGAAAACACCATCCAACTGTCGTCATTGCAATAAACAAAAAGCTTTGAAAACAAGTATACGGGCAGGGGAAACAACAACAACAGTAACAAAAAACCCAATTTTTTTTCTTGTCAATACAGTACGACCCAAGGAAAATCAATATAAAATCAAAAGAAACGAAAAATAAAAACCACCATATGCATGTTTCAGGCCCCAAAGTTCATTGGTCAACTTACGGAACCCCCCGATCCAGACCACATTGTTCAGCTCCAAAAGCAACGACTTTTGGTTCGTGCATTCGATGTTGAACCTTAACTGCTATTCCTCTGTCTAAGGGAGAGCAAGCTCGAGAGGGGAAAAAACCTGCCCCTGTCGCTTTGACCGGCCGGTAAAAAAAGCTTGTTCACGTTCAAAAAATATCATTATCAGAATCCTACCGCCAAACAGCTATCACCCTTCCTAACCAATTGATAAAAGTACCGACGTAACTAGACGACGATATAAAACTTTATAAAAAAGGCTACAGATCCTTTTTTTTTTTTTTTTTTTTTTTTTGTTGTCCTCGTCTCTTTTCCTCGTTGAACCCAATCTCTTTAGACCAAAAAAGAGATAATACCCTAAACCATCAAAAGTATTAGCCTCATTGGGCCATTGAGCACCGCACTATTTTTCATTCTTAGCGTTTTCCACTAGCGATTTTTGAGGAAACTGGGTTTTTTCCTAGATTGGAATATTCATAAACCTCATTTGTGAATTCTAGACAGATTTCATAAATAAAAAGGCTGTTCCTGCTCCTCGGTTTGAGTTCATCCATCTAGAACGTCTAAGCCTGGTTGAATACTCTTAAGTCTCCAAGGTTTAACTTTGCACAAGAATATACCTTTACACAAAAAAATCGTCAGTCTATATTATTGGCATATTCGCACCCAATATTCACAGCTATTGTTCAATTCGATTCGACTTCATTATACTCTCAACTTCATTTCGAATCCTGGCCAGTGTAATAGTTCGACTTTTTATTTTATACAGCGCACCGCACTAACGCACGAGCCTTTGGTCTTTTTCCCCCCTTTTCTACTCATTCCTCTCCCCTTTTTCTTTTGACATCAACATTCTTCGTTCAGTTCAAGCTACCAACTCTTTTATTCTCTCTTTTTTAGATACCACGAATTACCAGGTCATAGACCCGTTCTTTCTTTATTCTTTATTCTTTACACTGTTGATCGGTGCAAATCTTTAAACTTTCGATCCTACATCTCTTTTTGTTCTATTTCTCTTACTGGCTAAGGAAATTTTGAAGACTTTTTTATTTAACGAACGGACGACAAATTTACTATTTAATACGAAACATGGACCTCGACAACTCTGGAGATGATCGACTTGCCAATGAGTATTCCAAAACCTTGGATGACTTGGTTCAATGTATGTTATTTTTCCTTTCCGATTAAAGGCGCGCTAACGATTTTTTTTTAACTAGTGAAGATATTTCTCGCGTCTGCACCAGCCAATTGGCCTGCAAACCAATTGATTAAACAGTTCGAGTTACCTAATGAAGAAGTTGTCAGCTGTATTCATTGGAACAATGTGTTTTATATTACCGGTACTGATATTGTCCGGTGTTTGGCATATAGATTTTTGGCATTTGGAAGACGAGTTTTGAATAAGAAAAAGTTCGAGGAAGGAATCTTTTCAGATCTCAGAAATCTAAAATGTGATTCAGATGCAATCTTGGAAGAGCCAAAATCTCAATTTTTGGACTTTTTATACAAGAAGAATTGTGTTCGAACTCAGAAAAAGCAGAAAGTTTTCCATTGGTATTCGGTTAACCATGATCGATTGTTTTTGGATGCTTTGGAGCGTGATTTGAAAAAAGAAGCTCAAGGTAACAGTTCTAGTACCGAATCGATTCGTGAACCGTCATTATCTTTTAGATATGATAGTAACCAATCTTTGCATGATCAGCTGGCTGAGATTATTGAAGGTATTCCAAAGCCATTGGCAGCAATTGCCGATGCTTCCACTTCAAGCTTTTTGGACACTAGAGGTCCGTTAAATGCTGCATTTTCTGTTGCTCCTCCAATGAGTTTACAAAGTCAACCGACTTATATTGATGAACGGGCGCATAATATGCCACCTGCTACCCATGCGAATATGATGCCAATGAGTTTTAATGGGATGACAATGAGTGTTAATGCTAATGGAATGGTTCAACCTCCACAGTTTCAAATGCAACAAGCTCAGCAGCAGCAGCCACAACCGCAGCAACAACCACAGCAGGTACCGCAAGCAACACCGGTAGTGGCACCACAATCGCAGCAGCAGCAACAGCAACAACCGGCACTTACAGTTCAACTTGGTTATGATTCTTTGGATATGAATCCATATTTACAAACAATAGCTGAAGAACCAGTCCAAATCAAGCCAGAAATTGACAGTGATTTTCCATTGGACTATATTCAACAGACTTATTCAAATGGGTATCAAGATTATGGTGTGCCATTGCAACCGCAGCAAACGACATGTTCTACAGGTTATGAAAATGGTTATGAAGCGGTTACTGCATTTGGTGGCGTCGTTAGTGGTGGTGCTGAGGATTACTTTTATGCAAGTCCAAAGCCCCAAGCTACTCCAGATCCAACTCCTCCACAGGAATATCAATATGACAGTGATCCACGACGAGTGGTTAGTTCAGGATCTGATGAATCAACAACGACTGTTTCAATACCTCAACAACAGAAAAAGGTATTAAGACCAATGACGAATCAAGCTCGAATATCCAAACAGCATCCATACCCATCCACTCCACGACCATCAGCGGCATGTTCCGCAGCAGTTTCTGAAGCCATGATTCATCAATTAAGAACGGACAAACTTGAAAAGTCTGCTTCGTTTTTACCAACTCCGTCTGAATCAGGGAGTGAGATGAGTAATGCAGCTTTTCATGAACAGCGCCGATTGCAAAGCGGTGAATATATGATGAACGTTACAAGTGTTCCACAACAACAACAGCAGTATCCACAGCATCATCCACAACAACAACATCACCACCACCAACAACAACAGCAGCAACAAATTCGATCAATGCCAATGAATACCGCAACTAGTACTAGTAACACTGGACAACCAATCAACGACGTGTTGTATTCTGCACTGGATGTGGATGAATGGTATTAAACATCGGCAAAAAAAAAAAGACCAAATAAAATAAAAGAAGGTCGTGTTTTTTTTTTTCTTTCTTAATATTATAAATTTTAATACTTTGTATTCTTAATTCTCCTGTTATTATTATTATTATTACTACTTTATTCTTTTTAGTTTATACTTGTTATACATTGTATTTATTTCTTTTTATTTTCAAATTATTTACACAATGTTACTATACACTTGGGTGACTTCGTCAAGATTATCGAGGTTTCCAAGTAACCGATCCAAATTGTGGAGTTTGTCATCAGTGAGAGAATCTCGAGGTACTGCTGTATCCATGTTCGGGGCGTATTCCAGTCCAAAATCAGTCACCTTGATTTCCAGACCTTGCAAAGCCTTGACCACTTTTGAAGTGTCCTGAGGCTGGGTCAGAATCAAAGCCCCAGCATCTTCCTCCAACGGTTCTATATCCTGAGCACCTACTTCAATCGCCTGGTCGAAAATCTCATCAACTTGTGCATCCACTTTAATAAACCCTCGTCGTTCGAACATGAACATTGTTGGAGCGAAACTCCCGGATAGTTTCGTGAAACATACTTTGATCTGTGAGGCACTTCGGGCTTTATTATCCGTCAACGCCTCGACTATAAACGACACGCCGTCCACCATGGCTTCATACACCGCCAAGTCTGCATTTGCTTGTTGAGTTCCTGCGCCACTGCCCCGTTTAATCGCAGCTTCAATGACTTTTTTCGATACGTTTGCCTTGTTTGCATTTTCAATAGCTGTGGAAAGTTGCAAGTTGAGTGAGGGATCGGGCCCACCGCCGACTTTGGTGGCCACAGCTATGGATTTGGCAAATTTCGTCGCAATGGCGTTCTTGGCAGCATCATTCTTTGCCTTATCATGCTTGATGCTCGACCATTTATTGTGGCCGGATTGGATGCATGGGCTTGTACTGAAAAGCCGCCGGAGTGTGGGTATAGGCAGCCGCCGAGGGATCATCATCTCAAATTTAGGTAAAAAGGTTGCGAGTCGTTGGGAAATTTTCGTGATTCTGGGTGGGGTTGTGAAAGGGGGTGGTGATGCGAGGGGTGATGAAAGTAAGCGAGGATCAAATTTAAATGTATTAAAAACTATATAGCTGCTAGAACAAATATATGCTATATCCTAAACAGGTCTGGTCACACTTTTCAATTCTCCAAAGAAAACAATTAACCCATTAAAAAGAACCAGTGCGGCGTGCGGCTGCGTAACTGTTACCCGGCGTTGAACATCCCATTTCGCTTTCCTCGCTTTCGTTTCTACTACCGATTGACTGTCTCTCTCCCCCTAACCAACAAAAAAAAAAGGAGACAATAATGGCGACAAACTCAGGCAAAGGCAATGAGAACCGGACATTCCTTGCAGTAATCGGCGATGAAGACTCGGTTACTGGTCTTTTACTCGCAGGAATCGGCCAAGTTTCTGACGACAAATCCAAGAATTTCACCGTTGTTGACGCCAAAACGGAGCGTGATGTGGTTGAACGGGCGTTCGACGAGTACACCACTGTACGGGACGATATTGCCGTTGTATTGATCAACCAGCATGTATGTTTTTTGCAATGTGCAAGAAGTGAGGACTAATCAAAGCATATGATAGGTGGCAGAGAAAATCAGGTACAGATTGGATACATACACTCAAGCATTCCCAGCAGTACTGGAAATCCCATCAAAAGACCATCCATATGATCCAGAAAAAGATTCGGTTCTTCGACGGGTCAATCGATTGTTTGGAGAATAAACAGACTTATAATTATAACAACACGCTTAGAATCATTATTAAATTTTTTTTATTGAAAAACTATCATACTTATTTCTTGTTCTTGCGCTTATTCTTCTTTTTCTTCTTACTCGCGCCTCCTCCACTAGCTCCGCCGCCATTCGTACTTGATGCAGTTGTAGCTTCACTTTCACCATCTGCAGCTTCTTCACCTTCGTCGTCATCGCCATTTTCACCGCTTTGGTCTGCTGTTAAGCTGACTTCCTGCATATCTTCTTCCAGGCCAATTGATTTTGATACTTCTGCTGCTGCGGCTGGTTCTTCTTCTGGTTGTACTGTTGGTTCCGGTACGATTGACGTTGTTGTTGTCGGAATTCCGCCATTTAGACTAGTTTCAGAGCCAGTGGCAGTCTTTGGCTCATCTCTTGGCTCGTTATTCGCAGGTGTGCCGCCGCCCAAATCCGTTACAACCTTCTCTTCAACCGAGCCGCTCGGTTCTGCGGCGGTACCGGTCGGTGTGGTAGCTGTAGGAGTGGCCTGTGCGGTTTCAAGCTGGACATCTTCAAAATCATCTTCACCCACTGGTACATTTTCAGCTTGTTCTTGTTTGTACATCTCCTGTGTAGCTGCAGCCGTGGCTGTTGGTTCTGGTTGTGTTGATTCTTCAGACTCCTGGTTATCCTCCGGCACATGTGGCAATTCCTTCGATTGGTCCATCTGCCGATGTGGTTGCTCGTAAGCCGTTTGCGTAGGCTGTTCATCCGCTTCAGTTACCCTCAATTGTGGGATTGATGACGATGACTTGCCGTCAACCGATCCATTTGTTGTTTGAGATTGAGCTCTTGACCGCTGAATTGGCGGACGATCTTTCGGGTCTGCATCCAAATAATACCGCTTAACACCAACCAACCGCCGCTCATTCTCGCATGCCTTGACCCAATCTGGCGTAACCACAGGGATATTCAAGTCTTGAGCGCGTTTCCATTCCGGCCCATCACCAATTGTACATACAAAATGCGTCGTGTCAACCTTGACAGAATGCTGTAGAGGCTTTGCGCCAATCTTCTGGGCTGTTTCCGCAAGTTCACTCTCCTCGATTTGAGACCCAGACAAGTCGCCCAAACAGATTGTAATCCCGGAAAGATCCGTCATTTTATGCGTTTTAACTGTCACCTTTTCAGAATGATACACCCCGGCAGTTGTCGCAAGAATCAGCTGGAAAGTATATGCATTATCGATAGCCAGACCGGAAATCTTGGTCGATGTTCGTTTCAATGGAGATGTGATCAATCCAAACCGTTGGTTATTCTTGTATAGTGTCAAAGATAGTACATCTGCTGTCGCAACGTTGATTGGATCCCATTCCAAAACCACCGAAGTTTGCGTGATATTTTTCACCTTGAGTAGTGGAGGCTGTGGTTCGTTCATTCCAAATTCATTCAGGATGTTATCTTGTACAGAATCAAATGATTGCTTGTCGTGCTGTTCATCGTTGATGTCCCTTTCACACGAAATCTTGACAATTGACCCAGCTTCAACGTCATTAGGCAATAATAAAGTCGGAAACTCAATCAAATGATGGTCTTTGGTAAGTAAAAGAGCCAATGACGCGTCTAATTTACCAACCGTCACTGATACTTCAACCATTGTATTTTGTAGGTTCCAAAAATGAAAGGAAAAAAAAAAAAAAAATTAAATGTGTATGTTGTTAATTGTGTGGTAGATTTCTGGGAACAGGGTGAGGTGTCCCAAACCACTCTCACTCAAGACTTACGTACAGCACTGCCTTTTTTAGCGTTTTTACTGAAAGAAAAAAAAAAACATGTCTGGGTACTACATATTTTTGACCACATTTCTCTATTAGAAACCTATTTTTCTGGTTCCACAGAGGAAATTTGCTTTCTGTTTTAACCAAGTGTCATACAATGTCTCAATACCATTTCAAACAAAATCGCCGCGTATATTTCATCCCGGACAGCGCGTAAATCCCAGAACAAGGGGTGCGGCAACAAGTCACATCTGTAAACGATCGATCGCGTTGGCTTGTCTATTCCTCCCAGCGCAGTAGGACAGTGTTTTCAACACCCATCTTTCTTTCCCTTCTTTCTCCACAACCGAATATACGCGCTACACTCAATTGAAATAATGTATAGATCCATTCGAGCGTTTTCCACAACCACAGCCCGACAAAATCTAGCCAAATTCTCCGGGATTGGCCGAATTGGCAACGATTTACAGGTTACTCAAGCCAACTCTGGCAAAAATTACATCAAGTATGGTCTTGCCGTCAATGGGCCAAAAGATCACACTTCATGGTACAACATCGTGGTGTTTGACGACAGAGGAATTGATTTCATGTCCAAATATTTGACAAAAGGGTATGTTTTTATGGGTTTTGGATGAAAAACGGAGGAAAATGCTAACTGTGTGATATATAGGGCAAGAGTCTACGTCGAAGCTGACATGTCTATGAACTCGTTCACGACCGAATCCGCTGAGGGTGGCGAAGAAACGCGTCGAACTTTGAACCTTGTTCAACGTATGTATTGTGGCTTGGAACGAACGCGGTGGGGAGCTAACTTAATTTCTAGGTGATATTCGAAGTCTTGGTGGCAAGAAGGTCGAAGCGACTGAATAAATGAAATATAAGGACGACACGCGTTCTCTTTTTATTATAATTTTAATAATGCTTTTTTATTCTCCCCCAAATTGTATATCAATTACTCCGAACAATAGCGCTTTTACATAGTAAATAATATCCCGCTCCTCCACTCTTGCTCAAACAGAAGGTCACTAGTAGAAAAACTGCACACACAGATCCAGGTAGAATGATAACCAGTGTTTGATCGACATGACGTGTTTCTTGAAAAACTATTGAATAAGCCGCGTCAAACGCGTAATGTATTGGAATACCGTACCGCGATGGAACTTGTCTCGCCAGGTAGCCGCCCCAAGCACGGTGATGGCTGCTCATCCGTCGTCGGTTTCTTTGTTCAGGCGACGAATAATAGCTACAAAGGTCGGTTGTCTTTGTCTAACCACGATCCATGATTCATGATTTGTGGGTACAAATCAATTGAGAGTAGGCGAGATGGTTTATCATCTCTCTGGATCGATCGCCGCAGACGGCGTTTTGAAGTGTGCCCGAATCTGGGCGTCGGCCATGGCATGCCAACTGGTGATACTTTTCGATCTCAAAATGCATTTTATTTTTACATCTCCTTTTCTATACTTTTTGAATTTTTTTCAAAAAAAAAAAATTTACTCACGTGCCGACGCCCCGTGGACCATCTGATTCACATCATAATCATAGTCGTCATCTAACCAAGAATCGTGGCGGAACCTTGTATTTGTTGGGGTATGATGCGTCATTTTTACATCCACAGTAAATTCGCTCAGTTCACTCGGACTTTGAGTCGCGGTGAAGGATTTACTAGTCGGTGAATAGTCGTCGTCGCCTGTATGAACCATTGGCAAACCCGAATCGCGTTTACCGCGTCGTTGTCGGATACTCTGTCGAAGTCTGTCCACTCCAGCCACCTTCGCTACCTTTGTATAAAGCTGGGCTAGCTCTTTGCCTGTGCCAAAACAGCCGAATTGAACAAACCCAATACAGATGTAGATCCATTGGTCGACTATTGGAGCGTCGTTATTGTAGCGTGGAATAATGTTGAACCCTTCCATATGTTTGCTCCACGAATACCGGGTCCACCCTTCAGGCGACTGAATGTTCTGAGAGAAAAAGTACACGGTCAATGGCAGCATGACCAAATCCACCACCATTACAAACACAAGTAGCCGGACGAACCGTGATGCTGAAAGCCCAGAATTGGTGGTGTGGAGTAGATCCTTAAAGTCGGCTCGTTTTCGAATGTATCGGTACAACGCCAGCGTTGTATACCCGACTGCAATCAACGAACAAATCAACGGAGGCAGAACGTATAATGGGATTGTAGGCCATGAGTTGTTCAGAAAGATAGCCGGGCCTAGGTACTGCACAAGCGCGTACCGCGACTCACCTACCACCACCACCCACGCCATCATGAGGATCGGCATGGCAAGACAAATCACCAGATCGACCATGCGCCGCTGGAACGAGAATGGATCCATCGTCGGACCTTGGTCACTGAACAGAATCGCTAGACCTCGAGCATTGGCGATGGTGGAGCATATCACGCCGCACGAAGCGCCGGCGGAAATACGTATGAAAATGTCCGCGTATCCTGCTCCATCCCACCAACTCTCAGTATCGTCCGACCTCCAAACAATAGTGGAGATGAACGTGTTCATGTTCAATAGAACAATCCATGCCACAAGACATATAGTGGCGACGTTTTTTTGTTTCGAGTGCCATAGAAGCACGGGGATTTGCATCACCGTGGAAAGAATCGACAGCACTTGGACTGCCACGACTGATGCTGGCATATTTGGCAAAGAATGATCACAACAGGTGAGATATTCTAGATAGATAATATAATTCTACGACTGAAGAAAATATTCAAAAGCCGAAGATATTCATCTGTTTAAAAACATGTTGAGGCCTCATAAACGATCGGCATTATCGTTTGCCTAATTGGGACGTCAAAGGGCCCACGGCTGCTTCACAAAATGTCTCGTATAACGACAATATTCCAGTTATACACGCGCTGGCACGTTAGTACGGGAGGTGGCTACATTTTATAAGACATGCATTAATCTAGATGTAGCAAGCTAAGATGAGATGAATGCGTATATATATTTTTTTCGCCGGTTCATGATCATGAGGCTCATTTTTATTTTCCTCCTGCGCCGCTCCCACGCCGCACCACACTTTTGCCACAATCAACATTTTTTTAATGTAAAATATTGGTTTGTCCAGGATGAGACTCCAAATATCGTTGAATGGCATACCTCTCTTTATTCAGCTGCTGCAAAACTTCCTCATTCGGCTCAGTAGCAGTGGTCCATAGCAACATTCGAGCAATATTATTCGAAATCTTATCAATCCCCCGGGTCCGTTCACTTTTGGTTCTTCCAATATAACTCATCACTAATGGCCACGAATGCACTTGGTTCGGCTCAACATCTCGAGCAACCCGCCCCAACTCTTTAATACTTTGGTACAATTCTTCAACATCCCCTGCCAAGGTTTCATCTTCGCCGTACATCATATACAACCCACCTCTTTGTGGAATCGCTCGAGACCACCAATACTTTGACCGGCACAGCCCTGGGCAAACATGAGGATCAGTCCTGCTGGCCTGCTGGTCATCCGCATACGACGCCATATACCGGTTCAATACATGCTCAGAAATATAATCACTGTCGGAAATGAACCATGGTCCTTGCAATTTGGTGAACGGACTGATCACGATAGCAGCTGCTGGTTGCCGCGTCGATACTGCTTCTGCTTTGACATATGGGTGAACGATATGTAACAACAAACTCAATACTAATGTACCACCATTAGAATCACCAACTAATACCACATTATCCAACCCAAGAGCTTCAGTCAAATAAGTCCAAGCTTTTGCAACCTGGTCCAGTTGTTCCCCTACTTTGACCTCTGGTACATGTTCATACTCTAGTGCAAATATTGCTGGATTCCGAAACCCTTGCAACTGTAGCGAAACCAACATTGTCATAAAATACTCCATATAAAAATAAGGCGATGCCCGTTGGAATCCTCCTCCATGAATATAATAAACAACCACATCATGCATATCACCTCTAGTTGGAGAATGGATCCAATACCCCTTGAAATCTTTCTCTTTTACATGTGAATAGGTGGAATCACCTAGGTTTGCATGACCCAATCGATACTTTCTGAACAAATGGAACGCATGTGACATGCGGCGGCCAAACATTACCGCAGTGGGTCCAGTTGGTTGATACGTCGACACAGTCCATTGCACCAACTGAATCACCAACCATTCAAATGTCGAAGCTTTTTTACTAAACTGGGGCCGCTCATCATACGGTCTGAATAATCGCTGGTAAAACACATCTTGTGGCATCCGATATACTAAGCAATTGGGCGTTAGTCAAAATCGTTGGTGCAGAAAAATACATACATAAATGAGGGATCGCACGGAATATAAACAGAAAGAATCCCAAGGGGTCCTTAAACAACATCAGAGCCATGGCACTGACCAGATAAAAAAGAGAATCTGTAGTGGTGATGGCCTCCATAGCAAAAAAGTATACTTGATGTTTTGACGCTGGGATTTGGGTTTTGAGAGCGGCTCAAACTTTGAAATGGATGGGAAGAACATTTGAATGCATATGCAAAAGAATATTTTTTTTTCTCCTACGCATGCTATATGTTAACTCCAGAACTCATCGCGAAGACAGCATAAATCATGAATATCAACGTTGAATACACAAAAAATGCAGCAAACGATCTTCCAATCCATGGACTGATATACTTGAGATATGCTCTGACCAGGTTGTAGTCTTCAGGGTCATCAACTGCTACAATATCCGCATTAATAGACGAAACTGTGTGATACCGATTCGCCGTATCGAAATAAATAGATTGTTCTGGATATCCTTCATCGAATGGTCCAAGCCAATCTTTGTATAATAAAATCGCACCTTTCACCCACAACACCACCCATAATGCAGGAAATAGACATCCCCAGAAGAAAAGCTGCTTGCAATAGTATACAATCCGGTCGTCATCTCTCAAAATCATCACTGTATACATTGTTTTTCCCGTTGAAGGGTCAGTATATGCTTGTCGATATGCCATTTCAAAAGTGACACTATTGAACAGCGGCAAAAGAGCCAGCGTCAACAGCTAAAGTATTTATACAATTACAACCTAACAAAACCTCAACCTGTACCTCAATTGCCCAAACATTCGTCTCTGTTCAAGCCGCTTTTGTGTGATGCCATATAAAATTTTGATATTTTCCCATTGTCCTGTCCAAAAAGAGAATACCACACCGGAATCCCTGTCTCAAAAACCAAAAGCCGAGGTACGGCGCTCTCTCCAAAAATTTATGACGACAACAGATTTTCCAACGTACGATCGATCGGATCGGAGCTTTAAGGGTCACAAACCGTTGGAATGCGGCCCGCACTTTTTTCTAGACAAATGCGGGTAGAAATTAACTGCGCCCGCGGCTCGCGGGTGCGTGCTAGATCCGCCATTAAGTCCACTGAGGATTGAGGAGGAATAACGGGAGAAATTGCGGGAAGAATCACAGTCGGAATTTCCGAGCGAATCGTGAAACTTTTTACCAGGGAGTGGTGAAAGTCAGACATGTAGGTTTGATCGTCGTGCAACATGGGGGAGGGGATTGGGATCTGACTTTCCAATCTCGGTGATTTCTGGCTTTCTTTAGAATACGGTATGGTACCCACCAATTCAAGAGATAATTCTTAAAGAAGATATGTAGACAAACATCTGAAACTTATAGAGTTTGGGTTGTTTCAGTTCTAATTTTTTGTTTTTTTTTGCGGATTATGAGATACTCGGTTAGAAATTAAGTATATATGCGAAGAATTTCAAGAGACAGAATGCATTGCAAATAATCCACACATAGTATCACTCAATTGAAAACTCAACCGCCGATTTGATGACGGCCACTATTTTTAACCTTGAACCACACTTTTTTTCCTCAAGTGGATCAGTAGTTCGGCTCCATCAAGTCGGTATGTCTTGGACTTGAAAGTCATTGTTATGGTAGGTTCTCCTCCTCCGGCGGTGTCATCCTCCACGTACGGTCGGAGCTTCTTAGCTACAGCCGTCTCACGCTTTTTTTTTTTTTTTTTTTTTTTTTTTTTTGAAAAAGTAACCGGTTAAGAACCAAAGACAAAGGGAAAAAGATTCTACAATTGGTAACCTAGATCCGCTTGACCAAAAAAATAAGATTCCAAGACAGTCGGTGTCACAAAAACAAAAAAAATCACTAGAAGATATATATATATATATATATAGTCGGTATTCACCGCACCGTATTCGATGATGCGACATGTATCTTTGCCCTTTTTATATTTCAGGTTGCCTCCAGTTTTTTTCTTCTTTCAAACGAAACAGAAAATCTTAACAAATTGACTTGGTCACCCAGTTTTCATTATAAACTACAGGAAGTTGAGACGGTTTTTATAAACCGGTTATCGATTACTTCATACAAACCAACTTTCTGTGAGCAAACACGTACCATTTTTTGAAATCTGAAGCATTTGTATTCCTAAATGATGGATCTTGTTACCGCAGATTTCTGTCCATTATCCTTTCCCCCATTGCCAATATATACGTACAAAGATCCGCTATTCGATCCATAATATGCAGCCATATAGGAAATTTCTCCATAACATTTAGACACATCAATCTTAAAAACCTTTCAAACCACAATCTACTCCAATTCATCCACACACAAAAAAAGTATACAAATTTCACGTATACACACCCGCTCTGCTAACATTATGCATAATAACACGCATGAACAGGAGCAACTGGAGAAGCCCTATCACTTGTTTTGTATGTATTCAACGGGTAACTGCATAACACATTAAAAACAAAAATTTCAACCAACCATAGGTAAATTCCCGTTTCAAATCCAAAAAACAAACAAAACGATCCAGTTCGCTGGTTGCAAAGCCTATAAATGCTTTTTCACTTGGGTTTTTGTCCAGGACTGGGCCAATATTATTGTTAGCCTTGGCTTAAGATGTTACAAAGTTGATATATATATATCTCAACATTACCCCCCATTTCATCATAACGGTTTATTTTAGCATATATCTGATTTGACCGTCGTAAACTATTTAATTGGCCGTTTCTCCTAGTTGTGGTTTATTCACAGACCAAAATAACTTGCAACTCGAAAAACAAAAAAAAAATCCTCCCACTAAAGAGGCTCTAATAGAAGTCAAAAAGCAAGCGTGTACATTTATCTCTCGGGAACTCGCATATAGGAATTTTTTTAATGTCCCTAGGTAAGCTCCCTCATCCGCAGCTCCAGTTGGACGAGAAGCCAAAAAAAGTATTTTGTAATTATTTTTTTGCCTGGTGCGCTGTGCGGTTTCTGGTAGTTCGGTAGAACGAAAGAGAAAACTGCTCGGCGTCAAAATTTATCCTTTTTCATCATCACTTTTTCCTTCTCTTTCTTTCCATTACAACAATTTTTTTGTTTTTGTTTTTATAAAGCATTGTATTTGAACTATCCTACTGAGAAACTAGCCTGGTTTATTTGTGGTGGCTTGTCTATCGCTCGTTCATTTTCTATTTCTTGTTGTACTTGTATCGGAAAAAAAAAAAAAAAAGAAGAGGGACTAGCTTGCAGACAGTTTGCAAATTCAGACCATTCGAAACATTCGAGTCCGTGTATTTGCTTAAGTTGTTTTACTTGGATTGCTTGCCTGGGGGTTTTTTTTTGTTTGACCGAAACATCTGTTTTAAATACCATTCATTCAAGTTTTAGTTTTTTTTGATCATTTTATTATTTTGTTGTTGGTTGTCTACCAATTAGCCAAAGAGAATCTTGCAATCTTCAAAATCACAAAAAATCTTACCAACAAAACATTACGAATCTTTGGAATTTGAATTTTCAAATCCGTTTTTTTCTTCATCATTCAATTGACTTTTTCAGCAAGTTCATCGGTGGATCTAACCTTAACACCTGCATCCATCCCACCCACCGTTCTTACGTCCTCCCCCATCTCCTAAAAGTCACCAAAATAACATCAACAACACCAATTCAACCGCCATTTCGTATATGATTAATGAACATTGACCAAATATTAAATGCCCCGTCAGATGGCAGTAATGACGAAGAAGAAGATAAAAAAACCACCTCGTCATCGGATCGCCGCAGTAGCAGTAGCGCCAAAGGCCATCGACGAAGTAAAAGCAGTCGACAAGGGGGAATACCAACAGTTCCAGAATCCAGCCCTCAACGGAATCCGAATTTGCAACATTCGCCAGAGCAACGACATGAATCTCAAAGGAGACAGCGAAGTAGTACGACTGGGACACCCTCCTCGCCATCCTACCAACCAAGCAGTACTCCTGGATGGCCCAATTATCCAACAGGGTATCATCCTCATCATCCAGGTCAATATCCGTATCAGTATCCTCCATTGCCCCCGCCGCCGCCACCTCCTGCATCATCTCGCCGACACCATCACCAGCAGCAACAGCAGTATCCTGGCATGATGGCACCAGGAATGGCACCAAGCTCTCATCATTTACCAGTATCTGAACCGAGTTCCCCAGCTGTACGTTATCCAAGTGCGACATCATCATCAGCAACTCGACATTCTTCGCCTAATATTATGACTCTGAGTGGTGACCAGTATAGTGAAGGATTCGGCTCAACAAGTGAGGATCGTAAGGGCAAAAATAAACGAGTCAAAGCACCCAATTCTAATTGGACTTTGGAAGATGATGGTAGATTAGTGGATTTAGTTCTAGGGACTTTACCACGACAGGATTTTAACGAATATGCACGGCTATTGAATAAACGAGATGCTCAAACAGTAAGATATCGATGGAAGGTGATAGTACGAAGGGCGAAAGGATTAGGGGCATTATAGACAAAAATTGTCGATTGAAGGGGAGGAGGAATGGGTGATTTTTACGCGGTTCCTTCGAGTGGTTTCTGTCAATATTTTTTTATCCCTCTTGCATGCATTATTAATATTTTTGACCAAGAAAAAGCGAGAAAAACAACGAACTATATATTATTCTTAATATTGTTTTTTTTATTAACGGGGGTTTTAACTGTAAATAAGGCGGGATTTATAGAAGAGCAACAGTAATATGTATAGATAGAGAGAGAGAGAGAGAGAGAAAGAGAGAGAGAGAGAATGACGATGATGATTTATTTTTGAAAGCAGAAAAAACAAAAAAAAAAAAATTGGGGCGCGAAAAGGATTTCTCCCCCACGAGATCGTCAAACGGGAAGAGCCGCATGGCCCTGGGGCCGCCCCTTTGTAACCTAAAAGAAAAGACCAGGAACATACAAATTGGGTGGTTACCGCGCGCGGCCAAATCCAAAAACAAATCGAAAAATGTGGGATGAAAATGTTTTAGGTGGGATATCATATGGAGAACCTCATTCTTTGAATTCTATTGTCGGTGAATCATATCTATACGGAAATTAATTCAATGAAGTATTATTTTGGAACTCTTTTTTTTTTTCCTTGTCATGTTGAATTATTTAGCAATCACCTGGCCGGTTTTTATCGCAGTCCCCTCTTCTGCGCCGGTTAATAGGATGACTTATATAAGTCGCTGTACTGTGATGGCCCCAGGCTTCCTCCGTCAGCGCATGTTAAATAATAATTTATGGCCCTCAAGACGTTCATGAACTTAGCAAGTTAACTTGTTACAAATTTTTCGATAATTTTTTAATGCTTTGAGGCTTATACAAGCGAGTTTGGGTGCATTGCAGTCTAACCGAAACAGATTTCAAACGAGTCGCCAATATTCAAGACAAGCTCGTGTTATCGCTTTTACGTACTCGGCATAATCCCTAATAGGTGAATTTTCCCACTGGTCTGACGATTCATGGATTACCAGTAGCTACTGTGACACTGATTTTTTCTCGGTCAACTTTTTATTTAATTAATTAAAAAATGAATCTAGATCAGAGTGGGATGAGGCGTTCTTCAATTCCAGATGAACCAAATACATATATGGACTCTAGAAACAAAACAACAAAAAAGTGCGCAAAAGGTGTGTCAAATATTCCAGAAAAATCGTTCTGTCTCAGCTCTTGGCTTTTTTATGTATTCGGTTTGGTTGATCTACCAGGACTCTTGGAAGCCGTGCGCTTAGTTTTGGGAACACGAATATTACCTATATATGTCGAGATGAAAATTTTATTTATTAACGACGCAACCATAATGGGCCGATATCTAGCTATAGTATCCTATCCTGCTCGATACCAGTGAAAATCAAATGACGTCGTTGCCTTATTGCATGGTAAGCTTTTTATTCGGTCGGTGCGCCACAGACACAAATTCCCGGGTTCAGGGGTGCCAGGTTTCCGGACCAATATGCATCGAACATTATATACCAAAACCAAAATATATATATATATATATATATATATACATATATGGCCAGCTGGCACTGACTATAGCTAGCCTAGGCCCGTGACGAATTGAAGAGAAGGCGTCATACGACAGGTTTCCGCACCGGCTATAGAAAATAAATTTTTTTTTTTTATTACTGGCCGGCCAGAACTGGCTTTCTCTTTGCTCTCTTTGCTTATAATGTTTTGTATATGACCCGTTGGCCAAGTTTTCCAAAACATTTGTATTACTCTCAAACAAAACCTCGTCATTACTGATCCTAATGTCTCGTTTGACGTCCATTTGAAGTTGCCTACAGACTAATCAGGACAGGGAACTTCTGGTCTAGAATGTGGTCTCTGCGACAAATCTCGGCGCTCGGTGAAAGCAAGTAGCCTACAGGGCCATACATATAATCCTATAACAGAACACATGGGTTTAATAACCATATGTAGCATGTAGCATGTAGACTTTCAGGCAGATCCGATCCGTGGGATATTATCGGCCGATTGGGATTTGAGATTGTTATCGGGGGGTTGTTGACCATCCATGCGGTTCGCTGCTTCGAGCGATTAGGCGTTTGAGCTACGACAGGTAAACGAGTGTCAGTATCAGCATTGTACTAGACATGTCTTATTACTGGAATCGATCTGCCTGACCTCACCCAAAAAAACAGCAACAAAAAAGCATGCAAAACGCGGGATGGTTTGAAATGAACGTGTCAGAAGTCTCAAAGCGTCTGCCTACCTACCTACCTCACGCTACGCTACGGCTTGTCAGCGCAACGGCTTAACGCGCTATATTATTATGTTAGTCTGAAACATGCCAAATTCAACGCAGCGCATTTGCATAACATATGGTCAACTGAGACAAAACGCGGCTCGTGCATTCACACAATTTTGAAGCGCGGAATATCGGGAGTAATGCCTGCCAATTGCCGGTCCCGGGGAGTAAAACAAAAAATTACAAAAATAAGAAACCCGCCGCACATTTACTTCCACTGCGGTTTAGAAGAGAAAAAAAAAATTTAACAGATCAAATCTTAAAAAACGATACATGACGAAAAAACCTATACATAAAAATAAAAACAACAAACACATTAGCTTTGCAAAACCTTGTTCATAATGTCCAAAAACAAATCTGCATGCTTCTTTTCAAACACCAATGACGGCCTCAATCGAGCAGATTGAGTTCCACATCCACCCATGTTCACACCATTCATTCGCATCTTACCCACGAACGTATCCCGAGCTTGTGGAGTTGCAAAGTCCCATGCCAAAAATGTGCCTTGGTTCTTGCCTCTCAAGTTGAACAAATTATCTGGGTGCTGCTTTTGAAGCTTGTCCAACTCATTATACAAGTAATTACCAGTTTGCTTGGCGTTATCAACCAAGTTGTATTCCTCAACTTGGTTGAAAATCTCCTTGGCAATAATCAACTTGGATGGATCACCGCACCAAGTGTTGAATTGACGGAATGGCAAATATGGTCGCAGTTCTGGGTTTCCAAAGTAGTAACCAGCTGCTTGAGCCTTTTTGGAAAATGTAACCATATCTGGTGGGCTAGTCAAGTTCCAATGTTCATGAGCCCAGAATTTACCTGTAGCACCAACCCCGGTTTGTACTTCATCCACAATCATCAACACGTCATGCTTCTTTGTAATATCTCGCAACCCTTGGAAAAATGCTGGAGACGCATGGTTATCACCACCTTCAGATTGGACCGGCTCGACAATGATTGCAGCAATCGGACTGGACCAGTTGGTCAATTTTTCTTCAAATTCCTTCAAACATGCAGCTTCTTCCTTGTCATTTGCTGCTTGATTTTCCTCCAATGGATACTTCAACTGTGGGAACCGTGCCACTGGCCAGTTGAACGATGGAATATCCAGCTTGTGAATAGGCTTAGTTCGAGTTGCAGACAAGGCACCAAAAGTTCTTCCATGGAACCCAGACCCAAATGACAAAATAGCAACATCTGGACAGCCTGGAGACTTGTTCAACATCGAACTACTGATTTCATCCTCAGAAAAGTTTGAAGCAGAATATCCACCACGTTTCTTGGATTGGTGATGGATAAACGCGGCTTTAAACGCCGTTTCATTCGCGTCCGACCCGCTCAACGCAGTCCACACGTGATCCATTCCTGGAGGTGCATGCTTCATCACGCCTTGCTTCAAAATCTCCGCATAGTCATTACCTGGGAAATTGCCTGTTGCTGGACGATTAACCAATGAATTAATCATCTCGTCTGATTTGGCTGCTTGAATCAGCCGAGGATTGTTGTACCCCACACTCATTGATGCGATTTGAGCATAAGTATCAAGCAAGACATTGCCATCGACATCTCGGATATAATTACCCAACGAGTTGTAATAATCACCAACAAAGTTTGCAGCTGATGAATCAAAGACGGTGTGCAATTCCTCAGCTGCTTTTTTAGACGCTGGTCCTGGGATTGCGCTGGTCTTGACACTTGGTGCACTAGGTTCGTTTGGGAATAGTGTAGATGCAGTGGATGCATATCGCCGTGCCACTGGAGTGACTGATTTCAAGTTTCTCAACATTATGTGATAAGGAAAGGTAATTAAAGAAGTGGGGAGAAAGGAAGGAGCAGCCTAGCGCCTTTTTATACTAGAATCGGAATCTATAACTTTAGCCGCTCGATGGCCAAGGCCTTTAATAGTAGGGAATAACCTTCCCAATACAATACTAAGTCTTAAAACAATAGATTAAGTGGCCCACCTAGATTTAGCCGCCCAACAAGTTTTATATAAATAAACGCCGGCACAGCTCAACTCAACCCCCAAAGCTCTGAAATTACCCTCGCTTTTACCAATACGTTCAAATAGCCGCCATAGTTTAGCATGGATCGACCCTGTTTTAACTCGGGGAACTTTAAAAAAAAGCGCTTCTTTTTACCAGAGATGATTCAATTTTCTTATATGATGTCGTCAATTGGTTAAAAAATAAAAAAAATAAAACTATTCATCATCATCGTCAAATTCAATCTCTGCCGTAGCCCATTTGGCCCTTTTGTTGGTATTATTACTGTCAGTGTTGTCAGTGGTAGTGGGTACCACTTCTTCCGGATCTGCTGCTCGTTTAGTGCCCTTGGCTGTATCATCCACAGAAGCTATTTCCACTGAAGCTGTTGTTTCGGTGGCATTTGTGCTAGCAACACGACCGTCAGCAGCAGGACCGCTAGCAGCAGCAACGTCATCTATTGTCGCTTTGTCGTCATCAGATACCACCACCGTCTCGACCTTCTTCACACCACTAGCAACCGCCTGCTCCTTTTCTCCTTCACCATTGTGGTGTTGTTTTGGCGTCCCGCCGTTTCTATGTCGTTCCCGTCGCCTCTGCTTGACCTTTTCCATATAAGACTCAATAAAAGTTTTGATCTTGAGTCGTTTTTCTTCAGAGAGCTGGCCCGGTCTCGTAATCTTTTGATCTTTTCCCTTTCGAGCTTCCTTATCCATCAACATTCCCACAATTTCACGAGAAAAGTTTTTGCAATTATCTCGACCAAATTCTTTTTCATACTTGCCGTAAACCACTTTGGCAACATAATGTGCAAACTGTGTTTTTTTTTTTTGCGTCATTAGTAATTCTCGTAAAAAAGGAAGATAGTACACATACAGTTTTCTTTAATTCATGCATTTGTTGGTCGTGGTTATGTTCACCATGTTGATCGCCACTACCTGGAGTTTTTGGCTTTTGGTGATTGGTGATATTTTTGTTGCTGAGACTGTCATTATTACTACTATCAGACGGCTCAGTAGATGACCTCGTAGCTTCTTGAATAATCTTCTGCAATTGACCTGACCGTTCAGTTGGGGTTGTAGGGGTATTCCTGCTTGGAGTACTGTTGTTTCCATCATTTCCCCCCTCTTGGTTGTTATATTGAACAGCGTTACTGTTTTTCTTCCCATCTTTTCTCTTTTGCTGCTGCTTTTTCTTCCTCCTGTTATTATCGTTATTATTGCGGTTGTTTTTCCCGTTATTATCACCTTTGGTATCTTTTCTTCCTTGAGGCTCTGCGTCTGGCCGACCCCATTGCCGTAAACCAAGTGCCGTATTATAATAATATGTATGACCACCGGGTGCTGTCGAGGCCAGCCATCCTTGCGGTAATTTGACCATTATATCGTCTTCGTTATTATTGTTGTTAGCTTTCACTTCATAGACAACGCTGTCTTTGTCCTCTTCTGTGTCACACTTTCGTATCGGCTGTTCTGAGCGTCGTCGTAAAGGTGGTGACCGTTCCTTTTCCTTGTGGTTTAGCTCTTGCTCGACAGATGAAGATGGCAATATTTTCTTCTTTTTGGGTATTCTGTTTTCTACTCTCAGCTCACTCCACTCACGTAACAAAAACCTTGCTTCACGTTTTACCTTTTCCCGAATGTGGCTGGAGTTCGCTACTGTTTGGGTACAAGTTTCAATGTTGGATGCTGAAATTTTGTTCTTGCTTTGTCGCGGCCACCGTTTCATGACTTTAAAAATCCGCCCGATCATTGAATCATCTTTATCAAACCTTTGCATCAGCGTTGCAAAAATTTGGTAACCATGAAGTCTCATAACTTGATAATTTACTTCCGTGTCGTCGGTGATATAAACTCTCTGAACAAGTTTACTGGCAAACCACCATTCTCGAGTTTGAAGTAAATTACTCATCACTTTGGCAACAGAGGCGGAATGTAGTGGATTTGCAGCCGGTACTGATTCCGTAGCGCAGTGTTCAAAAAGAATTTCGTCTGATTCTGGCCCCACAGCTGTTGGTCGTAGTAGCTCTAGTTCTTTATACCAATCAAGTTCTTGGCCTTTGTCAAGGTCCAAAGCATCGATATACACTCGGGAAATTTCGATTTTTGTTTCCATTGAAACTACCTGGAATTCATCTTCTGATTCTTTGTTGAAACCATCATCAGATATGTCATCTTCGTCAGAAATAACAACATGGTTGCGTTCGCCAAATGTTGCCATCTGCGGCTGATGGTGACGAGGTTCGCTTGGAGATGAAAGATTGTCTTTTCCGTCATACTTTGCTGTGGAGGATACTGGAGATAGTGGAGATAGTGGTGATAATGGTGATTCTGATCCACTAACATGTCGCTGTATAATTGGAGTTGACGGCCTACCTGGTTTTTCTGGAGCTGGAATATCCTCTGGCTTGGATTTTGGTCGTCGAGCGAATGTAACCAACGGAGCAACTCTAGGAATTCCAGGGGATTTGATTGCTGTAGTGACTGCGTTTTTAGAGACAGTTTGACGTGTTCCACCTAATATCCCTTTACAATTGTCTTCACCACAGTAACAAACCTGCGGTGAGGATCCGTATCGATCAACGTTATAATTAAACGTCAATTCTTCGCCATTTTGGATCAACCGTTTAGCAAAAACGCCCATCCTTAGTCTTCCTGCAACCACCCATTTTTCAATATAACAATTCGGCCTACATGAATGGTTTATGAACCGGGCTATGGACCCGCGTTTCGTAGCGTCAATATACTCGCCTCTTTGAAGCATCATTAAATAAAAATGCGACAGCCGTTGCAGTCCATATTCTCTTCTTCGCCGTCCAAACTCTTGTTCAGAAATAACATCCCCAATATACTCCAGGATAAACGCATCTTGTTCAATGTCCTGACGTGCTCGAACACCGTACCCTTTCGCGTCGACCTTGATCACATCGGTTTTTGGATATTGATTGAGTTGGAAACGACGATTTTGACAATCATAGCCGCACAATGTATCTTCTCCTGTACATTCGACATTTGTCAGTTTATTAATACAGCTATCCCCACATGCCCAGTTAATTCCGTCAACAACATCTTGAACGCAATCACATTTCATGTACTCTTCAAAATTCAGCGTCAACGCAAGGTCATCTTCCGTCAAATGATTCTCACGGATATTTGTAAACAGTTGAAACGCTTCGTCTGAGACTGATTCGGCTCCGCTATATAGTTGTACGCGCTGAGATTTCGTAGCAGCCTTCTTAGCACCTTTTGTTGTAATACTAGTGGTAGATCGTGACGTCCGTCGTGTTTGTGTAGATGGTTGTCGGTCCTGTCTTGGTTGTTGTGATACTGGCTTACGCGGCAACCTTGTTGATTCAGACGGAAGCCACCTTGGACTCTCACCTTCGTCAGACTCTATTGTATCAAATCGCCCTGGCATTATTTTATGTATATTCTCCTTCTCGCTTGATAGAACCAGTACGCACAGGAGAACCGTTTTGGCTTTAAAAAGTCGTAGGCGGGAGATAAGCGCGCGCTTTTCTGAGATTGTAATGTAGCCTCATATCACCATTCGCGATTCGCGGAATATTCCCCAGCGAACTTTTAATTTCAGGATTTTTGCCCCCAAAAACCAATATCATCAATTGATGGAATAACACATGAAGTTCGGTATAGTCTCCCGTTGATCAGGAGGACAAATAGATATTGACTTAGATCAATATGGAATCCTTGGGGGAACGAAACTACAGACTAGCCGTTTTCAATGTACCAACAGTTTCTAACCAGACACAAACAGCCTACAATCGCGTGTACTTTCACGCATAGTATAAATGGGGAAGCATTATTATCTACAGCCGACAAGCACGGTCCGGAGATCCAAGTGCGCTGCAAACTAAAACGGTTGAGCCGCACGTAGGTCCTTTTGTCTTAAACAGAATCCCTTTTTGATAGAAGGGTCCCCCAAGTGTATAACAACTATGGCTTGTCAAATAGAATGGATCTTTCTGAATCTTGGGCAACAGAATTGTCACAGTGTGGGTCCCATCTTGACCACTTTATCTATCATCTCTCTGCCAATGAATTACTCCACGTTCATGTAGATCTATGCAGCCAGTCCACAGGATCAGGTACGGTACCGCACGTACATGCTGAAAAAAACTAAAAAATAACAATCAGGACACCTCCAGAATTACAAACCAGCACCCGCTTACCATTTTTATCTTGAGATACCTTTCCAAAATAAAAAATAAAACCATTAACACAAAAACAAATATTTAATTAAACAATACCAATAAAAAAATTAAGGACAAACATCCTGCTCTACCCAATCATCATTCTTAGTTCTTGTGAATATTATGCGTTTCCCTCCCGTATTCGGATCGTCATTAAACAAGTCCACCGAATTAACAAACATGCAAACCACAATAAAATTATCCTTACCTGATTCGTCACTAGAACCATCAACACCTCGCCCAATAGCATCCAGTTGCTTCCTAGACTGATCTGTCAATAGCGTCCTAGGCGTTGGCTTTCTAAACGATGATTTAATGTGGCTAGGCTGCCGGCTCCATAATCGTTCATATTCTTCACTCCATTCTTGTTCACTTGGTGGCGGGAACTCAGTATCATATTTCTTATTACAGTCAAATGATGGCGTAAAGACTGGATAAAAATTAGCTGAACTTGCCGATACTGCCGAGCTAGGTGATGATGACGGGCTTGAAAGAGGAATTGGTGACGGTATATTAGTTGAAAACATTGATGGACAAGAGTCTTTGGTTAGAAATTGAGAGAATCCCGATAGCCTAAACTGACACGATTCATTAGGAAAATAAAAACATGCTTCAAATTTGCCGTCATTCCGGTCCAAATCCTCCACCTTGTTCATTCGTCTGTCAGTTGTAAATAATAGCACTCCAGTTGATTTGTCGTTAAATAACCATGATCTGAATACACATGTCCTAGCTCGTGGCATTCCTTCTGTCGACACTGTACAAAATGTAAAAGTTTTGGGTCGTCCTTCGATAGACGCTAGACAATTGTCTAGTTGTGGGACCCAAGGAGGCATACACGACATTTTTCGGTGAAACGACCGTGAAAATGTCGATACCAATGGAATAAGCCTTGAAACAAGTGACGGAAACCTGTTTATTTTGTCGAAAGTTAGAAGAAAAATTAAAAAGGGTGGTCAAAAGGTGGTTTTGTTATGAGCGTACGGGAGACAAGAAAAGGAAAGAGAGAAAAAAAAAAAAGTTTTGTAAGGGCTTGCAACACCACCCACCTCCGGTTATGGTGCTGTACGCAGCAGAAATAATTCCGCGGATCTATATATAATAAGCACTTGATTTCCTTTTACCTGGAGATACTTTGGGTTAAAAAAACCCATTTTCTTCATAATAGCGGCGTTCCGTGCTGTTAGGCTGAATTAATTATAAATGTCTAGTTTTTATTTTACATGGTTTGCGCAATGGGCAGCGAGATCAGCTTACACTTCCATCGATAATACTGTCAACTGTACAAACGTCATTATTATTCCCCACCAATTTAAAACACGCTTTTGTTTCAGGATCTCGATATTTCACTTGATGTTTGTCGTTTGTGAACAAGTCCTTTTGGATTGACTTCCAGAGCTTGGGTTTCATCACAGCTTTTACGCTTGCGGGATCCTCGGATGCAGATTCGAATTGTAACCGATCTCCTGGGTGGCTTGACATGGGAGGAGACACCAGTTCAACTTTGATACTATCAGGTTGGTCGTTATCGGGATTCAAATTGGTTGCTGCTAGGACCATTGCTTCCGATGTAATACCTCGTAATTTAGACGGTTTAAGATTTGTTAATAGCGCCACACTTCGTCCTTGCAATTGATCCTGGCTATAGAATCGTTTCAATCCACTAACAACCGAATATTCATTTTCTCCTGCATCAATGGTTGATACATATAGATTCTCAGCATCGGGATGGTTGTCTACTTTTCTGACAACCCCGGCTCGGATCTGTGGAGCGGCTAATCTTAAACCAAGCGACAATGTCGAATCTATGAGTCGATGGTCGAGACGTTAATAGACTTGTGCTAGTATTTTTGAAATACATACTTTGCCGTAGGAATATGCGTGTCAACATAGGTATCGTTGTCTGTTGAGATCTGCTCGTGCAATCGAATGAGTTTTTGAAGCGCGTTGGATGATTAAAAGACGGTGATACAAAAATTCGCCGGGGAACGATGAACTCCCACCCGGTGTATTTGTCCTATGACCGAGATCACGACCAGGTGATAACGGATAAGTTTGGCCAGAAAAAATATTCAAGAGTTAGTATGAGATAAGCGATCGGCGAACTTTGAATACTAAAACTAATGGCGTTTGTTGTTGATGTTTCCGAGTAAGGCACCACGGGGTGGAAAATATGCGGCGCATCGTTCATGTGGCGGGTTGGCCCTGCAACAGGCCTTGAGTACTACCGTTGGCGGCCAGAATTAGCAGTAATGGATTAGACCTAGGCCACTCGAGTTTGAGGATTAGAAAAAATGGCCGGATCCGATAGTAACTGAGAATGTACTAGGACCAGGACTTACCGTAAACGACGTAAGAAAGGTCCCACATGAAATCCTTGCACTTCTGTCTTTCTCACTCTCACAGACCAGACTCATTCAATCCAAACAATTGAGGCGACAACTCTCAACCCCATGGATGTTCCCGAAATCTTGTACATGGCAGCGGAATATATACAATTACACACCAATGATGACACGAACCAGTTCGCATTCTTTGACAGTGGATATAATTTGTCTTCATATTTTGGTGATCGATCGTACACTAGGCATTTTCCTGCCTTGGTAGCATAAATATTTAATACGTTCTAAGCCCGATCCTGGTCTAAAAAGTAGAAGATGAAGGGTTTAGTGATATTTACGGATAACTTCTGTAGAATTCGCCTTGTAGTTATATAATAGCTGCCAGTACGAAGAAATTATGGCATTTTTCATATAGAGTTATCAAGATCTGTTTTGTCCAAATGGAGCCCTGTTATTACCACCCGCAATCTAGTTTCGGAGCTCAGACCTAAGCTAAGCATGGAGGTGTATATTCAGAACTCTATAGTCGTTCAAATCACGATCTTGGCCCCATATACGTCACACAAATAGCCCTATATAACGCCGCGCGAGGCTCTATTAACTTCTGTGTTTCTGGTGGGAGCGCCCCCCACACTGCACTATGGGAGCCGCGGCCCCAAACCAGAAACCTCCCATCAGTCCAATCAACTCTCACCCTTTCTCCTTTACATCTCTGTTTCTCGTTATATATACATTGTTTTGCCAAAGGGCAAACTGCTTGGATTTTTATTAACCAAGTATTCACGCCTGTGAATTTTTGAATATACCTCACACGGTTACCCAATTACTACAACGAGGATACTCGACGGCACGCGCTTCTAGTAATGCTGGGTAGGCTCTTCGCGTCTGGTGGCGCTGGGTCATCTGCTACGAATAACAGTCAAAAGGATGAAACAATGCCGATATCAGTCTTAGAAGAGGCTGATACTCGTGCTTTGTTGTACGGATCGTCTAATAATTTGAATACCAACGAGCTGACTTTCGACTTGACTGGGAAGGATATGCGAGTAGTAGTATTGGTCGATTTAAATCACATTGACGATTATATCTATGATTCGAATCGCACAAGAGAATCGGACTCTACAGCGGGTCGCAATGCATCTCCTCAAATGTCGTCTCCATGCACGTCACCGACTAAGAATTCCGGGGTAAACATTAACAGGAAACCGACACATAACCGCCGTGCAACGATTGGCGGGGGTATTGCAACACCATCTCCTAGCCCCTCACCATCGCCGGTTGGCTCATTTTCCCATGGAGTGGAACACGTACCCATCAGCGTCGTCAAAGACGTTCTGTTTGGGTCAACTCCTATGCGATTTACAAATTCAATGACCAAGTTACATCCAGTCTCTTCCAGCACCGATAAAACCAAAAGAACGTGGATCGTTAGTAGATTATTCAAAGTTGGTGTTAGTGGTGGTGGTGGCCCTGATACGATGAGCGTCCCAACCAGAATTATCCCAGATAACCAGGATATACCATTGGGGTCTGATAATTTGAGCACTATGTCGGATGATGAGGAAAATGTCGATGAGACTACGAACCCATGGAATCCTAAAAGTACATCACTACCAAATTCGACTGGACCATTGTCGCAAGACATTCGGTGTGGGTTCTGCGTGTTTTTCAACTTATCTTCAGAATCTGATGTTTTGACGTCGCACTGGGAAGAGCTATCTATTGCAATGTCGGATCTCCAAAAATCCGTGTTTAGTAGGCTGAATGAATTGCTACCAGATACTATTAGAGATGTCCGACAGAGGAAGCCCAATGCAAGGAGGAAACCGCTGTCGCTAGATGGCGATGAAACGTTACGGTTAGCAGTTGATTATTTCAAGAACCGGTTTGCTGGTGTGATTAGGATTCCTAGAGTTATTTGCGGGCAGAATCGATGGGAAGAGTTACTACATGAAATCAAATGGATTTTTTCTAAGTTTGATTCCAACCAAGACGGGTATGAGTGGATGATGTGAAATGAACTACTAACACGCTTTTTATTTATTTTAGATTCTTAACAACGGTTATTGCATCTTTTATCAAATGCAATCGCGACTTGATTTTGAAAAAGACAACCTTAAAAGCTGGAGGAATTGGAGAGCCGCCGACTCGGACGATTTTAGTAGGGAATAACCGAATTCCTGCTAGACGACTATTATTTATTTTAACGTCATTAGTTTATGACAAGTCTTGTGAATTGCATAATCAACAATTACAGCAATTGGCTTGGGACGCTGAACATGGAGTAAATGTGAGGTCATCAAGTGGTAACACTAACGCCAACGCTGCCAGAACTACGTCGTCGGGAGGACCAGCGCCAGGTAACGGTAGCACCAGGAGTGTTAGTGCCAGTAGCAGCCCTGCTTCGAGAAGCTCAAGAACATCTAGAATGTCTGGTACGTCGGCAATCCTAAGTGAGCGAGGAGGAGGATGGGAAATTCCAAAGTCAATTGCTGCTCCGGCTGGGGAATCGACTTCAGCATGTACAATGCCTCATGTTATTCGACCAACTTTCTCCAGCAATTCTTTATCAAAAAGCCTGACTCGGACAAATACGCGGTATCCATCAATTGAAGGGCTGAGGAAGAACTTTTTCAGCAATAATAATAATAACAGCAATAGCGCTAGCACTGGTACCGGAACTAACAACAGTAGCAGCAGCAGCGGTAACACCAATCAAACGCAAGGATTGTTTACATCATATGGGTCGAATTCGTCATTTTTCTCGTCATTATGGCCGTCAGCGTCGTCACGTTCAGAAGTTGGCTCGTTTGGGTCTAGTACGTCGATTGATGAAGTGGGGTATTACAATGAAGGGTACAATGATCTATCAACGTCGCTACCTGCTTCGCGGCCTCCATTGAACCGATGGAACTCGGATCATCGTACAGCAACAACATTACTGAGTCCTCATTTACTGGCGCATGAAATGTCGTCGCATTCGCTACAAGATACAGACGATGATGATGAAGAGATTGCGAATCTGGACTACGAATTGGTCGAAGAAGAGGATGGATCACTGGTTATGGATGTTCAACCATTGGAACATGAACCATTGTTTGAACCAATTGTGTTGCCTACAGTGGCTGGCCATATACCAGATTTTCATCCCGAATTTGGCATTCAAGCTGTGCCTTATACACCAAAGCTTGAAGAACGAATAGCACATACCATGATTCGTGATTCTGAACGCCAACCGCTGCCGAAATGGGCTTCGAGTGGAGAGACACCTACTCCAGAAGCGTCATCATCACCGTTCTGTCAAAGTCGGGAGCCAACGCCAACACCTGATGTACCAACACCGTCATCTCAGCCGCAGCCGCAGAGCAGGACTGATGATGTAGCAGGAGTGGTATCCCGCATTTTATTTGTCAACATCAAGACACAGGAGGTCGATGAATGGGCACTAACTCGTACATGTTCACATTCTACAGGCCAATGCCATCAATATCTTCGACGTACAAGGTTCTTTAGTGGGCTGAAAGCTGAAGGTGACTATTTGGTGTGGAGCAGTCGGGTGGGCAAATGTCTTAAACAAGCGTTGGAAACCCCAGGAACTGCCGGCGTGGATATATTGAAGGATGGATTTGAAAATGGATTTGGATTAGTATGATATTTAGTGTTTTTGTTTTTATTTTTATTTTTATTATTATTTATTTCTCGTAAACAACAGATTAATATTTTTTGTTTCTTTAACGCCTTAAAAGCGACTTGTTTTTCTACTAGTCCCAACTTCTCCACTATACATCACCAGCACATTCAAAATGGCGACACAGATCGACGAATCAACGTTTACACGAGCATTTCTCAGTCTTTTGCACACCAGTGGCAGCAAAACACTTTCTGATGACTACTGCTGCGAATCACTTGGGCCACGTCCGTTGGTTGTTCTTCCACAGATGCCTCAATCGAAGCGTAAGAAGGGATCCAACACCGGCACTGGTGACGTCGGCGCCACTGATTCATCTGCTGGAAACGCCTCCTCTGCCTCTATTACCCTCACATTGAAAAGCATTCGAGGAATCAAGTTCACCGAAACTCTTACATTTACTCCACATGACACGATTTATACTGTGAAACAGCAGTTATTAGCCAAACAAGCGGCAGCCCTACCAGGGTACAAACCAGCAAATGTTCGCTTGTTGATTAAAGGTAAAGTACAGCCAGATACAAAGTCGGTGGGTGAGTTGGTTAGCTCTGATGACCCATTGAAGGAGGTTACATTGACCGCCATGTTGACCGCTCCGGTTAAAAGTGGTGAGCAAGATCCAGATTCCGAACCAGAACCAGAGCCAGAGGCGGAAGTGGTAGAATTGAAGGATGACGATTGGAAAGCAATTGGCGATTTACTGGGAGAGCGATTAGGTCAAGCAAAGGCTGGTGTGGCATTGACGCGGTTGCAGAAAGGATGGTAGAGTAAAAGAATTAGTTTTGTATATTGTGATACAAAAATGAACATGAAAATGAAAATTTTGTCGTTTTTCTATGCAAATATATATTAAAGAATGAACGTGGTGGAAAAAAAAAAAAGTTTAGCAATAAGAGATCAAAATTAGTGCTTTGGCTTTCTTAGACTTTTCATGCGGCGGGATAAATGCAATCCGCGCTTTCCAATCCCTGGCTTGAGTTTCTTAAACTCATCCAAGTCTGTTGTTGTGGTATTATCAGTATGCTCTTTTCGTAAATTATTGCGATTGTTACTCCCTTGTCGACGAGGATCCAACGATCGAGTTTCTGCTGCCGTCATGGCCAAGGTATACTTTTGTCTTCTTTCGTGAACAAATTGTCTCAATTTGACAATCTCTGCTTGTGAAATATGTCCAAACCCATTCCGTCGTTTGAAACACTGCTCCATCAACATACTTGCATCGATTTGCCGTTTCGGCAAATTCTGAATCGCTTGGAATACTTCCATTTGATCGTTTACCCCTCCAATCACCGGCTCGCTCATCTTCAGCAAAGTCAACGCGATTCGGAAAAAAATCTTGGATTCTTCAAAGAAGAACGAATCCCATACTCTCAAAACTGACTCTGTAGGCAACACTCCAATATATCCGCTCATAAACCAAGGGGTGGTACATAGAGTTATTGGAGGTAGGTTAGACAAGACATTCTCTTCATGACGCCCGTCAAAATTCTTGCCCAGTTTTTCCCATAAGGCTGGAAGCGCCTCTTTGATACATAAAACAAGCACGCCTTGATCGATTGATACACCTTCAAGATTCACTTCATGTACTCCAGGAAGATATCGTTGCGTGATAATTACCAGCATCCAAAATGCCTTTTCTTCGTCCATGAACAATAATAGCATTCCTGCCAAGAAATTCAGCGACTGGCAGTACCCGATTTTTGGCATATACACCGAGAAACATGTCAACAGTCTTCTCAATGCTTGCACTAATGGTGTTTCAACCTCAACGGCATCTGGACATCGAAAGTAGATATTATCCGGAAACGTTCGTTGCAAATCCCGTTCAATCAGCTCTGTATCGTTATTCTTCAGATTTTGAGTTTGTTTACACAACTTATCGTACAAGCCTGGATGACTTGCCAGTTGGTCAGGGCCCTTTGCAAACCAAAACCATGCATTGCCTCTCCATTCTGCTGGAACCCCCTTTCGAATGTATCGTTTCAGTTTCTCACTCTTTGGAGGAAATCGTACTGGTGAATCTTCATCCGAAATATACAGCCCACTTTCTTTCATAAATGCCACCCACTTCTTCTTTCGCCGTCGTAGATATGGCTCATAAGAATCCCACCATTGGTCATGTTCTTCGATACTGATATAATTCGTCTTCTTTTTAAACCCATACCGATCTCGACTGGAGCTGCGCTTATGAGCAGTTAAATCCATGCTCGATCTGATCATCGAAGCAGACCGTCGACTTTGTTCTCTTGCTTCGGATTCGTCTGCATTCTGTTCAGTTGTTGGTAATTGTGTAGACTCATAATCCTCCTCCTTGTCATCACCGCTGCCAGCATCATGCTCTACACTGCTGACTTCATTACTGTCGTTATTCGCTTTCGTGGTAGACGATCTAGAGTTTGAATTTGCCGAATCTCGATGATAACTTTCAACATCTTGAAAATTTGTCACTGAACCATTGCTTCTTAATGTAGGGCTTCTGTCCCCAAGCGATGGTGTCGATTTACTGGCTTTTAATCGAGACGCTGCAGAAACTGACCGTTGCTGCTGCTGCTGTTGAGGAGCTTCAGGTGCGTCTTTCTGGTCCAGAGCTTTAAACGCTGCTGGCATCTTGAGAAAATGTGGAGTGTGGTTATAGGTCTTACGGCCACCGCTGTTGAGCTTCGCCGTGTTGCTGTCGTCGGGGTTGTTATTACTGCTCATATTGCTATTGCTTGAAGCATTATCCCTAATATTGCTCATTGCACCCTGTTTTTTTTTTAATCTAGATAAGATATACCATCTAGGTTTTGGTTGGTTTAGGATGAGAAAGGTTGTAGAAAAAGATGTTTTTACACGTAGAAGGCAACAACCAAACCAAACCAAAAAAAAAACAAAAAAAACGGGAGTGTCAGAATTAAAAAACCTGAGACCTCCTTAAAAATCTAAAAAGCACCGGCCGATCGTCCCAATTGACAGGAATAGCGCACCACGGGGGGTTTTTTTTTTTCAATCCGCGCGATCCGATACGAACGTTTATGGCATTTCATAATCAAGGATCGGCTGGTATGCTATAGGGTTCGAGATATGGAGCTATTTTCTTCCCATAATTTTGGGATATCAGGTTTTTTCGGGGCTTTCGGTCTGCAGCCATACCTGAGTTTTCCGACGGCTTCGAACATGGGACATCTAGAACGTAGCCGCAGATTGTGTGGCGCGAAGGATAGAGTTAAGACATGCATAAACGTAGTTGATGGGCAACTATGTGAGAGCTTGTTTTTTCTTTTTTAAATTAAAGCTACACTATTGCAAGCTATTCTGAAAACATCTCTTCCAATATCAGGTCCAGAAATGTATAAACCAAATGAGCATTTAATACTTCATTCTGGTGCATTGCAAACAAATTTCTCGAGGCATATCGGCAACTTCCAATACCGACAACCCTTGAACTCGTATCGACAACAAGCTGTTGTAAGACTAACCGAGCATCATGCTGAGCTTTGGCCCGTTCTGAGCTAGTTCGCACATCCGGTTTGGATCGAAGTACTCCGTTTGGCCACATGGAATTGGTCAGCAGTTGCAAGATATCCGTCACTTTCTGAGCACTGGTGAAATCTTGTGCAATTTCGCGAATCTTCTTCTCAATGGTGCCGCCAAGTAATTGCTGCACAACGACAACAACAGCACGACCTCTTAACCAGCTGCTGTTGCCACCTTTGTTAACACCAAATATTTGGATAAACGCATCGCAAATAGGCTGGACAAATGGCTTCATGGATATTTCTAGTAGTTCAGATTCCATATCGGCATCACGCAATGAAGATCGTGAACTGGCCAAATCCTCCTCTACATCCAACGCCGGCGATGTAGTAGTAGCCGTGGCTTTAGACGATGAAGAAACTAATGAATCAACTGAAAATGTTTCTGAAGAAAGAAACAACCGGAACGCCTTTGACCTGCAAACTTCTGGGATATCAAGAAGATTTTTGAGGTATTTTTCTAGCGCTTGCCGCCGAGCTTCAATGAATGGCTTTTGTTGAAACTTCAACACAACCCGCTTTTTTGGAAAGTCCAGCCGCGAAACCTGTGGAATAATTGTCTTTAAATGCTGGTGAAGGTCAAAGAACTGACTATATCTTCTTGCCACGATCCAACCCGCACTTACTGCTCCTGAATGGGTATACTTTGACACCTCGATAATATACAGGATATACTCCCCCGAATAATCATAAGAACTCATATAAGATTGGATTTGAATATCAGATCGTCCAAACAAGCTGTTCTCGCTCTCTTGAACCATGTACTGCTGTCGTTGCAGCTCCTTGCGCTGAATCTCGCGATCCAATGATGACCTTGATTTATTCAAAATCCGCAATTCGCCAGTATTATTCGTCAACTCGGCTTTACTGATCAATGATTCCAACACATTCAACTGTGAGTACAACTTTTCAACACCTCGAGTCAGAATACCAATAGCTTCAGTTAACCCGAGATCACCGGGACCCGCAAGGTGAACTTCTCGAGAATCCACATCGTTCTCCTTATCCTCATTCTCATCCATCAGCCGCTTGTCCTTCTCTTTGGTGTTCATAATATTATTAAATGCTTCTTCAACTGCCAAAACAGAAGAGTCTTGATTGGAAGCCGACAGATCGGCAAGCGAATTCGACAGTGAATTATCTTCAGAAATATTATCCATTTGTAGCTGGTCAACATTACCACGGCCGCTAACGCTTAGCGATCGGTTACCTAACGATGACGGTGTTGATGCAAGGAACTTTAGAAACAAGTCTGATTGTTTGAACTTTGCCAGATCTCGATGTTCGATTTTCGCGAATACCAACTGCTGAGCCTCTAATAATGCTCTTCTGGCTCGTTTATAGTTTTTCAAAGACGGTTCTTCAGAAAATTCTTCAACCGCCCGCTGATTTTCTTCGCCAATAGTCACTAGTGGTTTATCTCTGAGATACGATTGATAAATCTGTACGATGTCATCTTTGCTGGGCATTTCTTCACTATTGTTCTGAGTTTGTAGTCCACCCAAGGGATCCGCATCTTCGCCTTCATATTCAAACGCATCTTTCAGACTGTTCACGGTCATCCAAAACTGCAATGGCCCTGTACGCCTTCGTTGGTCCATAAATTCCATAAAATACAGAGAGCATGCAGAATCGTTCAATATCTGGCTCAACGAGTACTGCTCACGAGAGTCTTGTTGCTGTGGTGTTGTGACTCCGCTTGGGGTGGCACTGGCGACAGCGTTTCCGTGCGGCGATGTTCCACTTACCCCCGACAGCTTTGAGATTTGTTTATCAATCGCAGCCTTTGCCTTTTCTAGGCGCTGTTCATATAATAAATTATCGCCGTCCTTTTTTGTTCTCTTCAGCTGAACAGTGATATAATACCTAGCTTGCCTTGCCTCGGTTAGCGACTTGTGTTTGAAAATTCCCCGCATAAAATGGTCGAATTCTTGGTTAGATGCATTTGAACTCAACTTTGTCACGCGCTTTTTGAGTGCGACTGAGGATCGGTTTGTTGATGCATGTGCGTCCAATGCTTGACGTAGCTTTTGGACTTTCTCCTGGTCTTGTAACGTTGTGCCACCAAACTTGAGAATCAGTTGGTTCCAGAAATCACGGTCCGAAAGCATATTCGTGACCGGGAATAGCACCGAACTGGATACAATATCGTTTACTAGAGATTCAACGATTTTTGCGTCAACTTCTGCTTTCTGCAAAATTACGGGTGTCAACTTTGAAATCCGCTCTCTTAGCCATTCTTTCCTGTAACGCTGGTAATCATACGATTTGGCAGCCACTGCAGGGTGCAAATCTTTTAGCTTCCTAAACTCTTCAGCAACCGCCTGATCCAATTCTTTGGATTCAGTCAATTGCATGGATGAGCTTCCTCGAACTTTCTCGTCAGCAATAACAAACTTGTCAAAATGCTCTGTAAACACTGGTAATAACTTCCCCACCAAAAAATCCGCCCAATCTATCTTTACAACCCTTTGCCCTAGTTTCTGAACAGCCAAGCGAATCAAATGGTCGACTTGACCAGGAAATAACGTGTCACTTGTGAACTTGCGGTACCATGATAATACAAAATCCCGTACCGCATATTCCACCAATACATCCAAGGCATCTGACACTACAAACGAGTCAGGAAACATTGCCAAAGGTAGTGGCTTATCTTTTGACAATTCTATAAGCTCCTCTTTCCAGTTTGCTTGTTTTAAAAATGCATAAGGTTTAAACGATTTTAAGGGGTGGCTCTTTCGTGAATTGTCGGTGAACATTAGATACCCAAACACAGCGATCATGGCACTAAATCCCAGACTAAAACTGATGATATACCCCAAAAGCCGTTTCAAAATGAGCTTGGTAATATATCCAAATAGACCTGCACATATTGCCACAATCAGAATGGTACCAGAGCGTTGATCCATTATGGCCCATTATATCGTTTAGGGAGTAAGGAGTTGAGTAGGAGGAGTAGGAAAGTTGGGATGGAGGGGTGAACATATTAGTGTCTATGGTAATGCATTTCAAAATTAAATATATGGTCATAAAGTCATAGCGTTAAACTAAACTAGAAATCCAGTTGAACATCATGCAGCAACAGGCTGCTTCATATTTTTCACCAGATTTTGAATCCAAGTTTCATCTGTTGACTTAGATTTCGTGTTTTTGGAGGATGACGATGACTTCTTCTTAGTCTTACTCTTAGTCTTACTCTTCGACACTCGATCTTTATCCTTCTTTTCTCGTTTCTCCTTCTTTTTTTGCTTCTTTTCTTTACTTGACTTGCTCTTCTCTAGTTTTGGCGACTTTTGTTCAGTCGATTTGTCTTTGTCTTCGTCTTCATCTTTGGTCAATATGCTACCTTGAAGAGTTCCGCCTTTTACGAACATGCGATAAAGTGGAGACAAGTGCTGACTGACCCCACTGGCCTTGGCATCTTTAACATCGAAAGTCACACCGTCTTTACCTCCATCCATAACGTCTAATCCTTTCAGCTGACCATCGAACAGTCGTTCCCACCACACTTCGTGTTCATTGGTTCCATGACCCAACCCTTTCGTATCTTTTTTGTGTCGTACAAGAATAGGCTTTTTCAAACCTCCATTCTTTAAAGCTTCACCTTTTGTCCAGCCGTAGGACATTAAATACGCTGAAGAGTCCATGGTGAATTTCGCTAGTAAATGTTATCAAGAAATCCAAGCGGAGATTAGTAAAAAAAAAGTTTTTAATAATAAATATTTTTTTTTTTTTTCAACACTGGCCATCGCGCGGCCGATACCCACAAACCACACGACATTTGGAGGAACGCGCATCATGGATCTCAATAAGGCACAAGCCGATGCGGAGAATAGCCCTTATTATGTCGAAAAATATACAGCTTGGATCAAAGCTGCAGAAGAGCATGAAGCGGGTGAAGAATATATAAACAATGTGGAGGATCAAATGATTTCTCATGTCACTCCAGGAATGAACCTGTGGCGCCAAATGTTCGACAGACGAAATCCAATAGCTCGGCTGAGGTTGATGCAGAGGGCAGCAGACCAGTTACAGTCAGTGGAAATGTATGAAGCTTTTATGCAAGAACTTGGGAAACTTTGCAAATCTGGAGAGTTAACATCGGAAGATCGATCCTTATTTAGTGGCACAGTGTCACAAGCTGTGGTCGACAAGCATGTAGCGTATAACATTGCCGAGAGTCATCGCTTGTGGAAGTTATATGAAGAGACTGCAGCTGTCTTTGAGCTGGATCCAGAGCAATTACGAATTGTATACTTGAAGAGACTAGCGGTCCCGGATGAACGCATTGATGATACCTTTGCGAGCTTTTCTCAGCTCATTTCTGCTCATTATAAGGACGAAGAATACGTACAACACATGTCTGCAGCTCAGAAGGTTGTCAACGAAGCGAAGAAAAAATTGGATAGACGTGAAAAATGGGAAACGCTGGTGAAGACTGAACCGACTATAGAGAGCTACAAGAGCTATCTCAATTGGGAATTGAAACAACCGGTGAAGAAACGAGACGAGACGTTGGTCACGGCGCTTTATTTCCGAGCTTTGAACGTGTTCCCTGAAAATGAAGGGTTTTGGCAAGACTTCATTCGATACTATAGTTCTAGCGGCCAGGCGATTGATGCTGTTGCAATTGCCGAGAGAGCAGTGAAAATGTGCCCACTATTGGGAAGCATATGGGCATTATATGTTCGTGTTCTTGACCAACTTGGAAATTATGAAAATTCTGAAAAGGTTGTTCAACAGCTGCTTGTGCACTGCCAATCCTGTACAGCTGTGGATTTCCAACCAGTAGCTAGCGCTATTCTGTTGCACTACCATCTTCACCAAAAAGAAGACGGGGTTGGTGAGATGGTGTCATTGGCAATGGATAGAGCAGAGCCTGGAACACTTGATGTTTATTTGCAAGTTTTGGAAAAGTATGGTATGTCCGAAGAAGCACAATTGCTGTTGGAAGCATGTGAAAGTCGATTAGAGAAGCAGTCCAGGTACTGGACACTGGCGATTGAATGGGAGAAGAGATATGGTACCGTGGACTCGGTGATCAAACTTTTTGATAAGGCTGTACAAGCAGCAGTGGGCATGGATAACTCATGGACGATTGTCGAAATGTATATTAATTACGTGAGTGTAAACAAGGATGTGCAGACGACTCAAAAGGCGGAGATGAAGGTGCAAAGGAAATTGAAGGCTTTGGGTGCTGTCCAGGAAACGTCTAAAGAGATTGAAAAACCAGAGTCGGGTAATAAACGAGCTGTGGAAGCTGAGCCTGAAGAGGTAGAAGAACAACCAAAGAAGAAAGCCAAGACGAAGAATCAACAGCCACATCGGGACAGAGAACATAACGCAGTGATGGTGTCCAATTTGGCTGGCGGTACCACTGAAGCTCAAATACGTCAATTGTTCAGTGACTGCGGGGATATTCATCAGGTCATCCTCACTGATGATACGGCTACTATTGAATTTTCAGAACGGGAAGGCGCACTAGCCGGATTGACAAAGGACATGAAAATTTTAAATGACCAAGAAATGTCGGTGAAATCCGGGGAATCTACCACGCTCTGGGTGACCAACTTCCCGGCTGAATACACCCCTGAGAAGATCCACGAGCTGTTTGAGCCATATGGGAAGCTTATCGACGTTCGTTTTCCCAACCAAAAAGTCAAGTCTCGACGATTCTGCTATGTGCAATTCGCCAATGACATCCAAGCACACCTAGCCCTTGAGAAACTGAACAACACGGAACTCTCTGGGTTGAAGCTCGTTGTGAAAATATCCAATCCTTCTCAACGTGCTGAACGTACCGACGAAAGCGCGAAAGCAGCGGAATTGTTCATCAAGAGTATTGATTTCAAAGTCACCGAGGCAGATTTGCGGGCTGCCGTGGAGCAGTTTGGCGAATTGACCAAACTCAAACTACCCAATAACCATAAACAAAAGGGTAAATCGCACGATGGGTATGCATTTGTAACGCTAGAGACACCTGAACAGGCTCAAGAATGCGCACAGAAACTCAATGGGTTTAAACTTGGAGGGCGTAACCTGGTAGTCTCACTCGCTGGCAGCCATCATCAACAGAATGGACCACCGCGTGCGGCGCGACAGGATCCCAGCCGCACAATCGCCGTGTTTAACATCAGCGACACGGCAACTGAAGCGCAATTAAAAGCCATATTCGACGACAAGTCCGAACATGGTGGTGTGTCTAGTATCCACATTGACCGGGATCATAACCAAGCGAAGGTTGAATTCGAAGACGTGCGAGATTGTGGACGTGCTGCGTTGGCGTTGGAAGGCACTGTCGTTGCCGGCAATGCAATCCGATTCACCGCGCCACAGAAAAGTACTATGTTTGTGCCAAGAAGAGTAGTACGCAAGTAAAAAGCAAAAAAAAAAAAAAAACGCAAATCAAATCGTAATAATTTATTTTATATCCGCTATTTCTAGACAACTCTATTAAGCTCAGCCAATACAACGGTCGACTTTTCGGTCGATTTCAACCCCATTAAATCCGACCGCACTGGTTCATCAAGCCCTGCGGCAAGCAATGCGGCGCCGGCACGTACCGACTCGGTACGAATCCGTTCATGGTTCAAGTCCTTTGCACAATGACGCATGATTTCAGCCCATACACCAGTCACCTGCTTGCTAGTCTCGGCAGTCAACTGCTTGCATAGGATCACTAGCGCGAGGTTGACAGTTGACTTGGTCCGCCATGATACGGCGATTTTGGCGGTACCGGATTCCTCGGACTGCAAAACCGCCACAATAACCTCACACACCTTGGTAAGCACGTCGATACTGCATTCGGCTCGGTAACTCTCGATTACCGCGCGCAACATGTCGTTTCGCCGTTCCTCCTTGGCGATCGATTCACGACTATTGGCAACCATCACGTCCCCATCTTCGTCCACATCATCATCGTCATTATGATCCGTTGTATGTGGAACTAAATGCGATTCAACCTGTTCAAACAAAACTTCATGGGCACCTTGTTGTGGAAATTCGCCAGCAAACGTCGCCAACGATACCAAAGCCTTGGATTGATAATCCTTGTTACGTCTCTTGGCTTCAACAAGGACCAGCTCAGAGACCTTCGTGGACAACTCTGGACTCTTCTTCAATTGATCCTTTGCTCGCACTGCCAACTTGACCAAAGCATCAAGAACCAAGTCCTTACCACTCCATGATCTTCCCTTACAAGCCTCAATCAAAACCTGGAACAAACTGTCCAAGTTCTCTGTATTCACGTCAATTACGGCTGATGCATCCGCCACACTTGATGCGGCCACTTGTCGTGTCGCCCACTTGGGGTTATTCAACAATTGGTGGCTGCATAGAGCGAAAATCTCCTTCAAATGCAACTTGATGGCTCCAGTGCCACCGGTATTGTCATTCCAAGTCTGTTCGAACCGCTCCCTCACAGCAGTATCCCCATCGTGCTTGGCGACATAAATCAATGGCAAAAATGCAGACGAAACAGCATCAAACTTGTCGGACGAGTACTGAGCCACTGCAGCGACTGCATGGCCAGCCATCAACCTTGTCTTTTCACTATCGCTGTTGAAGTACAACGGTCCAATTGTACTCTTTTCATATTCCAATACCACTTCATTCGATGCAGCACGACACAAATATCCCGCGGCAACAGCATACGACTGCCCGACAGTATCATTGATATTCGTCAACTGGCTTTGGCATGCTTTCAAAAACGTGTCTGCGTATTTTCCAACTCGTCGCCGAAGCGTCAAAATCACCATCATACGGCTACCACCGAGCTTAGACGGCATACCTACACTCTTTTTGATCACATTGACCAGCCGCGGCGCCAACTCCTTCATCAAATCGTCATCCAACAGATCCGCCATCTGTTCTACTGCATCCATAATCGGTGAGTTTCTCAGGTTGGACATTCGAGACGCATCGATTGCTTCTGTAGTCAGCCCATACTTACTAGCATTCATAGTCAAGTAGTTCATAGCTTGGGGCTCCAAAGTCGACATTAGACCCAACAATTCCTCAATAAGCATCGGAATATACGGTTTCAAAGCTTTGCCACCCTTTTTGCACAGCTTTAACAAAGTTTCCAAAGCAAACGTTGAAACTTCTTCTGCATCTGATTGAAGCCCATAGTTACCAGTGAGGAACGGAATCATATCCTTCAAAATCGCATTTGCCAACTTTGCAGAAGCACCAGATTCCACGTCAACATGACGCACCATACTGGTAGTAAGACCTCGAGCTAAAACCATTGCAACCTGACGTACACTGTCCTTGATATCATCCACCACTCGGAACGTGATCTTCCAAATCTCTTCCATTCGATCTTGGTACTTTTCGATTGGACGCCCTTGTAGCAGATCAGTCAATGCAGCGGTACTTGCTTCACGCACCCGCCATTCACGTTCACCCATTGAATTCATCAGTTCATTCAAAATATCACTAAAATTGTTGTTGATAGCCGCAGTCTTGTCAGTGATTAATGCGTCCCAAATTCCACGCATCGATTCACGGACACCTTGGTTAGGATCAAACCGGTATCGATACAATTTTGGAATCAATGATTTGGAGAGCCGGCTATTTGATTCAAAAACTTCATCCAGGTTCGCCTTGTTTAAAATACTGCCAAGACCAAACGCTGCACCGCGACGTGATGCCCACAGAGAGGAATGGGCTGCTAACGACATGAACTTGTAAACCAAACTTGGATCACCAACTTCCGAGGCCAAACTCAAGATATCTTTATAGGTTGAAACAGATCCATCGCCAGTATCCAATACCCCGGGGGCAAACAATTCTGTATCTTCAGAAACACTTCCTGCATTGACTTTTTTATCAGTAGTAAACGATTGCACCAATCCTCGAACCAAATCAGACTTGAGGTTCTCGTCGCCCATTTCGTAGATAATAGCCAAGCCTCTTGATGCAGATTCCTGCATAATGTCATCTCCACTAGACAAAAACTGCATAAACCCAGTATGAACCGGTTTCAAATGATCCTTAAACACAGGCAAATGTCCACAATACTGCGTCAATGACAGCAGCCACAAACATGCAAATTTCTTCAACCGAGGTTTCGGTGTTTTCGAAGCTTCCAGTACTTTGGTCAACGTGTAATCAAGTTCATGCTCGGGTGTCTCAACTGAAACCCCTTGTACGTCCAGCAGCCGATCGGTAGAAGTAGACGACCAGCCGCATGCGGCAAGCGACAGAGCTTCACCACTAGCAAAGATGAACTCGACATGCCGGCTGTCGGAAATGCTCATGATCAAGTCGACATAGCTCTTTCTATTCGACTCATCGCACATTGACATGCCTCCTAAAGCAAGCACGGCTTTTTCATTATCTCTCTTCGCCAACGCGACCAGTCGATTCTTGAGTTCATCACCATCATCACCCATGGGCAAAAGCTTAGACATAGCAAATTGGAATACAACTTCCACCACAGCATCTTGAATATCTGACTTGCCATCCTTCATCACATATTGTTTGACCAAGTCCAAAATCGCCTTGGGCGTTTCTGCCAATTTACCACGCAATGCCAGCCGCGAGATTATATACCCTAGCGCCAACATGCGACTATGAATCTTGTCCAAAGTAAAAGAACTGGTATGAGAAACAGCCTCAGTGAAGCTTTCAATAATCTGATCAATATCACCCCGTGGGACCTTGTCACTGGTCCCCAGAATCCCCAGACCATGAGCAGCAGTTTCTCGTGTCACCAATTTATTACCGTCAAGCAATGCAACCAAATCCTGTAAAGCCCAAGTATGAGCCTCTACAATCTCCGGAGGAGATTGTGACAACATTCTAATCCATGCATTATTAACAGACTCGTCATTAATCGCTTTCACACCTTTAAACATGTAATGAATATATTGGTTCAAGTATTCCTGGCGTTTATTATCAACCATTGACTTTAGATACCGTCTTGTATCTGTTCTTACAGCCTTGTCCATTGAAGCTGCAGTTTCTAATCGGCTTTCCCAGGACTGATCGACCACCAACACTGTCTTATTACCAGCAGTAACTGCCGCTTCCATAACCAAAATCTGCTGCATAAACTTCATACTAGCCGAAAATACCGCTGGAGAATATTCCAAAAGAGAATTTCCGAGCATCTTCTCGCCAAGGGACTGTTCACGCTGCTGGATACAGTTAAGCATATCCTCAAATTTTGGAAATGGTGTCGAGACGGCCGTGGCCGAACTATCAACAGTTTTCTCGAACAAATCAGAATTCATAAGTCCGACATAATAAGGGTTTAACATTCGTTTCGCTTCATCAATAACATTCGTCTGGTTCTTCTCATGCAGTCCCATTAAGCACAGCATTCGTCCCTCTGGGTCACTCATTGAAACCAATCGAGCGGCGAACCGAATTGCAATATATTTGCATCGCACATGATATGCTGGATCAGCCATAATCTTGAACAGCAATGTCTTCAAATCGCGCTTCTGTTTCTCGGGCAGGTCAGGTAACGAAGGAAGGACCTGGAATAATGCTTCTTGAATCGTATCTCGAAACTTATAATCATCTTTTTCCAACGCATCAAACAAAAAATAAAGATAACTTCCATCATCCATAACCCCTGAAACACTATTCATCAATGTACCCATAAGTCGATAAGCATCTTCACGCAAATTTTGTTGTTCTGTACCTCCCTGGCACGTCGGCCACCCAGTTCGTTGAATAATATTCGGCATATTCTCCAGCAGTTCAGTCAAGTCTTTATCAGAGAGTTTATCTCTTGCGAACTTCAAAGCAGCTTTCAAAAAACCATTAGCCGCACCAATCTCTGACTCTGAATGGGAACCCAACCCTAACATTCTAGCCGGATCATGTCGCACAGCAGCGACACTTCTTGACGTGATATCCAAAACATGAATTCTAACTGGGGAATTATCCTTGTTCTCCGTCCCTAAAGAATACAACCATCCAACAACCACTTCATCCTCGATATTGACTAATGATTTCTTGAATCGATCATGTGCAACGTCCTTCACATCGGCCATTGAATCATGGCTCGCAACCAACAATGGAATATACATGGCCCGTTCCGAAAAGGCGTTGGATAACAAAAACTTTAAAGCAGCCTGCTTGCATTTAAAGATTTCGCCATCTGACGGTTTTTCTCCAGGTTGGACAGCCAAAACTTCCGTTACATGGATATCGAAATTCTTATAAGGTCTGCCAGAAGAACAGAACCGAACTTTTGATCTGGTGAAATTAAACAGATCTGTAAAGAAATCAGACAATGCAAACTCAATTCCTTCATATTCATCAAACCCAAGCTTTACCCGCAATTCGTCAGCCTCGATCGTCCCTCTATCGGGTGGCGTCCATGTCTTCAACAAGTCAAGTAGCATATGCAATAGAGTAGTATAATGCTTTGAATCCTCGGATACCGTTAGACATTTGATCACTACTGGTACCAAAGAATCCCGTTTCTAAAAAGATTGTGTTAGCTCAGATCGCCACCAAAGTATTCGTACTTACCTCAACAGACAGATTCTTAAACGCCGCCTGAGCATACTTGAGATCATAAGCCTGCATTAATTTCTTATCACCAGTGATCTTTTCGTCGCCAAACTGTTTCAGCAAAGCATCCACAGGCAATTGCATTGCACTAAGTATTCAGTTAGTAATTTGAGGGGCCTGAAATGCTACTCACACCCGTAAACGCTGGTCAACATGTTCACAAACCTCCTGTACCTTGTGTTGTACCTTTTCATGAGGAGAATTGAGCTTCAAAAGCAGTGGCGGCAGAAACACCCCAACCAATTGCTCAAACTTTTCATCTGTTTTTGCCATGATGAGACGCAACTCTGCGTTGTTCACCAATGCCAGTTCTTGATCTGCCATGGTACTTCTATAGAATGTTGTTCAAAAGTGGCAATCGTGTGGCGAACTTTTCGTGTGTTGATCGCCGCCGCCCTGCCTCGCGACGACCCGAGCGGACCTCCGTTGGATGCCGTCCCGCGGCTTGAAATAATTTCTCATTTTCCTAACCAACTATTTTTGATATATCAATACGAAAAGTCAAATTGACTACAGAGGGTGTCATATCCGTTCTGATATCTTCACATGCAAGGGATTGACTAACCGCAAAGGGTATATCTAAAACGGGTGGTGATATACAGCGATGTCCATTTTACCCAGATTGTGATTAGAATATCGACACCGTATAATTTGAAAGTATTGCAACCTAGCAAACCCTATAATTGAAGTCAAGAACAAAAATCTAATCTATAAATCGCCAGCTTTATAAGATATGGGGCTTGTAGTGAATGTAGACGTCGATACGGTTAATGGAACGGTGCTTTTACGCGGTGAAATACCCGACCATTGTTTCAATTGTCCTGGTTATGTTGATATACAGCTGTGTCTATTAGCTAGCGATCTCCAGTTCCAGAGCATAAATATCGATTCAACCAAGCTGGTAGTAAATGAAGAATATTTCCCCGTTGGAGTTATGGTGGATAAGAAATACCAAGGTCGCTCTGTATTGTTCAGATAACACAGGCCGCATAGATCCATCGCTCCTTCCTGTTTCAAGTCACCATCAAATTCATTTAACATTGTGGTCCACTAGAATTTAATCGGTGTAGAAGAAGAAAAAAAGACGACTTGTGTGTTGATAGCTAACACCTAGAGCGACCCCATCATCGTATTTACGATAACCTCAATCAACACCGGGATATTATTTTTTATCGAGCAATTATAACCTGTCCCTTCATAAATTGTTGATATTGGATAAACTTTTACAGCCGGAGCATGATCTAGCTGGTATTTCCTAGCTGGTATTGAGTATCCAGTCAATAGTGATTTCGCCAAAGCTTAGAGGCATACTGCGAACTGTCTCTTGTGATGTTGTGGCTTACTAAATTTGAAGATTATTGAACGCCCACCGCACTGCGAGTTACGGGTGTTGTATTGTACCATATTATGACTATATGGTATTTATTAGATTAATTTTTTGATTTGTATTAAGAAAAATCTATACTTACTGCCGTCCGGCCCGCCGCATCTGGTGCGGTCCCGAGGAACACTAATGCCAGCATCTATAGAGATGCAATAATTTCAAAAAAACGTTTCGTAAAACAAAAAAAATAAAAGGGAAAAAATAAATTTCATAAAATAAGCATAAAGTAATAAATTAGACATCAACATGTTCGGTTCGCGGTTTCTCACCCTGGAAATTGCTTATCTCTTGGCCCTTGAGGGTCGCGTCAACCAACTCCTGGTGTGAACCAGGAGTAATTGTCTTACCACGAGTTGAGAATACACCACCAGTGATTCCACCACGTTCAAAGATATGATCGATATCTTCCAATTCCAAGCCAGCAGTTTCTGGGAAGAAACACCACACAATCGGGAACCATAGCCCGTTGAAGACCGTAAAAATGTAAAATGTTTTGGACCCAATAGAATCGATTGCAATTGGCGTGATTTCCACAACAGCAAACACAGCCATCCAGTTGAATGCAGACCCAATGGCTTGACCTCGAGATCTAATTCTTGTGGTATGGATTTCAGATGGGTAAAACCATGGCACTGGCAACCAACCAATACCGAGGAAAACCTGAAACAAGAACACCATAGCACAAGCGCCGTAAGCTCGAGGCACTGTTGTATTAGCAAGTAGAATCGATGTGATCATGAAACAGATGCACAACCCAGCGGATGAGAAAAGCAAAAGATTCCGTCTACCGAATCTGTCCATAGCCCACAACGGAATGAAAGAAGCCGCGAAATACGTCAAACTTGTACATCCACCAAGAATCAATGACATGTTTCGCGTAAGACCCATAGTATTCTGATAGACGACTGGGGCATAATAATTGATCATATTAGACCCTGTAAATTGTTGCATGATCATAATTGCAATCGAAAGACAAAGTCTTCGGAAATTTTGGATCTTTCCACCAGTGAAAAGTTCCTTCATTTTGAATGGCCCACCTTGAGATTCCATGTGGACCGATGCATCAATGTATTCCTTTTGAGTAATCACCATTTCATCAGAGGTATCTGTATTGTATAGCCGCGCAAGGACTTCCAGAGCTTCATCTTGACGGTCTTGAGAAACTAGCCAACGTGGCGTTTCTGGCAGGACGAGAATGATGAGTAACAACCAAAGAGCGAAAAAGCCTTGGAAAGCCATTGGGAATCTCCATTGTACTGAGCCGGTTGTGTAAGATAGACCGTAATCTAACCAGTATGCAATACATAAACCACCGATAGTTACCACGGCTTGCCATGTCAAAAGTCGACCTCGATTGTGAGATTTGGCCATCTCAGACTGGAAGACTGGAACCGAACTTGAAATGAACCCTGTTCCAACACCAGTAACGACTCTGCCTACAATTAGCTGAGGAACATGGTAACTTGAACACAGAATGACAGTTCCGATACAATTAATAATTGCAGCTACGATAATAACCTTCTTCCGGCCCAACTTATCTCCTACAAAGAATACCCCGATAGATCCGACCACACACCCAATATCATAAATGGCTGTGATAGTACCTTGAAGGTGCGAATCTGGATGGTCGAATGTTGCATCAAAGTCGTTCTTGTATCCTACGATCCCTGACATCAAACCTTGGTCGTACCCTAGCAATAAGAAAGCCATACCGCAACATACTAATTTTTTCGGTTAGTTTTTGTATGATTGATATTGAAAGTTTTCAAGATAACATACCGGTAACCAAATGCTCCAGCTTCTTCCCTGTTAGATGCGCCATTTCGGGATTGTACTTGAAAAAAAAAAAAAATGGGTAAAATTCAGATCTGGGTTTGCGGAGGATTTATTTATTTTTGTCAAAGATCTGGGGTATACTTTATATATAAGGTCTTAGGAAGCTTTAGGTAAATCATTATCCCGAGATGGAGTCCAGGATTTCATCCGGATAGAGCTCAATGCAGGTTGATCTACGGCATATGTTTAACGTGATTTGGATTTCTTATGCAAATCTGGTTGGTTTGGTTTGAAACCTACGCAATAAATGTACGGCTTAAAAGGTACTTTTTGACCCCGCTTTTTGAAGGACATTCGGGGGAATCTTTCACACATTGTCTAGGGTAGCATGGGTATATACTTCAACACGAAAGGATTGTATTGGAGCTTTATTTGACAACACTATGGCGATTTTACACAATTACGACTAATGAGGAGTTGGGCCGGTCAGGGTGCCCGGTTGAGAATATGCCGGTCCGAGTTTAAGCTGCCATCTCATCTCTCATTGCTCCGGTGATGACAGGTCCCAAGCATCCCATCCCATCTTGCCCTTGGCCTGGGATCCCGGGATTCCAATGGTTTCTTGCGATGCGGGGTATCAGCTAATTCGAACTCTATGCTGGTGCTCGACATGTAGCGCTGGCCTGTAGCTTTCGTTTTTTGTTGGAGAGCGATTTTCGTGCGGGGTTCGTGCTAGGTTTTCTCCGTACTTCCGATTCACAGTTTGTAACGATGGCTGCAGCTAAGACAATGAATACGAATCTGCGCATTGAAAGTGGTTACCTAGTCATCGGATTAACAGATCAGCTATTTTCTTTTCGACGGTATAATGAAAATGGATGTTCCGCTATTGGATCTCGTCTCGTATATCTTGGCTTGTGGCAGATTTTTGCGCCGCACCGGATAAAAATAACGCCAAACCACAGATAAGGGTCAACGTATGCATATTAAGCCCTTTATAACATAATTCTCCTGGAATCATAACTCCGAGTCGGGAGTTCTTTTCAAAACGGCTATACTTTTGACAAAATTCTGCTGCTAGGATGCTAGTTCCTGCCAATCTCGCTAAGATTTGGTGCGGCTGGGTCTTGCGAAAGCGGGCGCGCTTTGAAATTTTTTTTTTTTTTGTTTCTTCTTCGCCGCGCCGCAAAACTTTCCAAAATTTTTTTCACCTTGAAATCTAACTACAAGACAATCAGAGGTCAACCATCCAACAAATAAAAAAGATGGATATTGGACGTCCGGCGACAAAAACACAGCCTTCTCGAAAGGGCAAGAAGGCTTGGAGAAAGAATATTGATATCGATGATGTGGAACAAGGGTTGGAAGATGCTCGTGAATTGGAAAGAGCGACCGGGTTGAAGACCCTGGAAGGTGCGGACGAGAATGAACTTTTCACAGTAGATACAGCTGGTGATTCATCGCTGAAACCAAAGAAAATGCGTGAGGCAAAGCCTTTGAAAGCTACAGAGATTTTGGCTCAGAGATCAGCAGTACCTGGTTTACCAGCTGTACATAAAAGACAAGACAAGCCAAAGCAAAAGGCAAAGGGAGTTGAAGGTGTATCAGGGAAAGAAATCAACCGGTTGATGCGTGTTGCTGGTCGTACAGGTGCTGATAGCACTACAAAGGCACAATTCGAATCAAAGAAGGCTGATGCTGCATATGATATCTGGGGTGATAAAGAAGAACCTGCCCAGTCAAAAAAGAACAAAAAAGATACTAGCATGAAAGACTATTCATTTTTGAATGATGTCAAAAGCCAGAGCTCTAGTTATGTGAAAGCTACTGTTGCACCAGGGACCTTGAAGGAAGCCCCGATTTCATTCTTAGATGTTGGATTGTCCAAGGCAATTGCAATTCCAGAGGCTGGCAAGTCTTATAATCCTGATGAAAAAGAATGGATGGAGTTGCTGAAGAAGGAACATGAACGGGAACAAGTCCGGGAGAATGAACGTCTCAAGCTTGAATCTGAAAAAGAGCGGATTGAAGAGGTTATGCGGACAATGCCAGACGAAGAGTACATTGACGATGACGATATGGGTGCAGCAGAAGAAAGTGACCAAGAAGAAGAAAATGTAGAGGATTCCAGCGAATTATCTCTTAATGCACCAGTCAAAATCAGAACCAAGACCAAGCAACAGCGGTCTCGACAACGACGGCATCAAGAACGTGTACAAATGCAGCAACGGGTCAAGGATTTGAAACAACAGATACGTGATTTGGAGAATTTGCCACACCTTATCAAGAATGAAATGGCCAAGCTCCAAGAACAGCAGGAACAGAAAGAGGATAATTCAAAAGCTGGACAGAAACGTAAGAAGAAGCTCGGAAAGTATGACATCAAAGAAGCGCCGTTGGAAATTAAACTATCTGATGAATTGGAAAGTACTTTGAGACGGTTACGACCGGAAGGTAATGCCACTGCTGAACGGTTCAGAAGTTTACAAGAACGTGGGTTGATTGAGGCAAGAGTTCCTGTAAAGAAGAGAAGACGGTATACTCAAAAGATTACCGAAAAGTGGACTTATAAGGACTATAAATAAATCTACAAAAAAAATTATCATAAAACAAAAACGGAATTTAATAAATATATCAAGAAAAGCCTATCTTTAGAACCCGAATCGCTTTCGGTTCTCTGCTCGTCGTCGTTTATTCTCCTGGAACATTTGTTCGAGCCCTTCACGATTCTGCTGAGCGCTAGAGATGACACTGGACAATTGATGTCGTCCAGACCCAATAGTATGCACCTTTTGTTCCTCGTTGGCAAGCACGCCTTGAGCTCGGAGGTCGTCATTAGCTTCGTAGTACTCATTCACGTCGAAATCCACAATGTCAATCTGTTTGCGTTTACCTTTTCTGCTTTCAAACTGACCAACATCGACGACATCTTTAGTGCTGTTGGGCTGTTGTTGTGCCGCCGGTGTGACTACGTTCGGTACAGGTTGAATGACAGCTTCTTCCCGCTGAGGCCCAACCGGCACATATTCTTCCTCTTCAGGCTGTTGTGCGGATTCACTTTCATGGAACGAGAATAGCGATGGCATTGGCTTGCGTGTTGGTTTTTTAGGTGCTGGTGCGGCTGGCGAGGCTCGAGATGGTTGTTCTGGTGGCGGCGGGGTATCACCATACTTTGCTTGCCTTGCCAATACGGAAGCCGGGACGATTTTGAAACTTGGTTTCTTTTCTTTCTTGAGATCGAGGCTCATGGGCGTCGTAGTTCCATAGTATTCCTCCAGATGGATTTCGCCATCAAATTGTCCTTTCACAGCACCGCCTAGTGTCCGATTTTTCCTACTCAACGGCGCAGCAATAGATACTGTAGGTGCGTTTGCTGTTTCTTCTGATGGTACAGCCATAGCGGCGTTTCTATTCTTCGGTTTGGGTAACATCGATGCTAATAGTCCTCCTTTTGGTTTGTCATTATCGACAGAGGGTATCGGTTCACCTTCCTTTTTTTCTGGTCCAGCCTCAAGTATCGGTTTATCCAACACGATCTTTTTCGGCCCTTTCTTAGGAGCAGGTAAATTCAGAAACCCAGCCTTCTTAGGCTTGACTTCTGCTACCTTTTCCACTACATTATCCAGGTTTTCATCCTCAGAATCACTACCATAATCCACCAGTCCCATTAATTTTTGTTTCAATGAAGTGTGAGGGAGAGAAAAAAAAAAGCCAGGCCAGTTACCCGTCCCAAGTTTTGCAGCGCGGGAAAAACGCACCATCTAAAATCATCACCAGCCGATTTTCACAAGCGGAGATCACTCAAACAACATCAAACAAAAATGCGTCCTTCACTGCTTAGGTTCTACCGAAAACCGGATTATAAATCTATCGACTTGTACGTTTTTAGCCTACCGGGACTCTCCTCAAACTAACTGAAAACCCCAGCTTGAAACCAAGTCCTTACCAGAATCCACAGACATTTACAATGACCCCAGCAGCTCTTCGGGCTCGTCAACCATATTTCTGGAAAAATATCGCCACAGCAGGAGCTTTGTTTGGTCTAGCGGCTGGTATTTGTACGTGTTGATAAACTCTCCACTATAGTAACTAACTGATTTTTGCAGATTACTACTCTCTAAGAGCCATTCAAGCCGACGATTTTGAAGATGTTCCGATCCCACCAATCTCGGACGAAGAACTTGCCAAACTCAAGGAGGAATACGGTGAAATCAGACGACAAGGACCATCAGTATATGCTTCAAAGGGTTCCAGTTCCAATTCGCAATAAAAAATATATCTTTTTTTGAATTATTTTTGTTTTAATTGTACATACGTTTTTGCTCTAATATTATTACTATATGTTTATGCCTTGCCACTCAACAAACGGGAAACTTCCTGACGTCGATATTTCCATTCATCAACCTGACTCAATTTCTGTTCCAATTCTTCAATCTCATGCTCGATTGAAATTTTGGCTTCTTCAGTATCAGTCTCCTCCAGTACCCATTCATCGCGATTTGGCCCCATTCCAAGTTTCAGTTGAGCAGTGTGATACCGCAACAATGACGGCCTATGACTGATTGTGATCAAAGTGATATCGAATTTCTTGCAGGTTTCATAAAGTAGCCCTTCAACATCTGCACTTACAGCACTGGTACCCTCATCAATTACTGCAAATCGCGGTTGTTGATACAAAATTCTCGCAAACATAACTCTTTGCTTTTCACCGCCAGAAAACACATCCTTCCATTGCTTTTTGGTTTCCCATCCACCTTCTCGAGCTGGAAGGTATTCCAATCTCACAAGTGTCAATATTTCCAGCAATTCCTCATCTGTTCGACCTTCTTCGAGCATTTCGGCGTGAGATGCTGGATAGATCAGTTGATCACGCAACGTACCTGTACTTAAGTATGGACGTTGAGGAACAAACGCCAAGTCCTTTGGCAATGGTTTGGATACTAGGCCTCGAAAAACTGGCCAAAGCCCGCCAATAACCCGAGCAATTGCAGACTTGCCAACCCCGTTCGCACCAGAAATCAGCAAATGATCGCCCTGGTTAATTCGAAGATTCAAGTCTCTGACCAAAACCTCACCTGGAGATCCATCTCGACCTAACCCTGGGACAACAATTGGAGTATGTTCGAACCGAACACCATTGAACCCAGATTGTACAGTACCTTTGACATCCGCCAAGCTGTATTTAGCCACGTCCTTCTCACCGATTTGAGTATAAGCATTAGCATGGACACGGTGTAACGTGGACAACAATTGGAATACACGGGAAGTATAACCAGCCAATTCGGCCAAATCTTTGATAGAATACATCATTCTTCCACCGGCATCTGCCAATGATAACATGAGCCGCTTGTTCGTGATGAACTCTCTCATTCTATTTCGTTCATGGAAGTCCTTTTTGGCTAATGCGATCGATGGAACATACGAATCTTGTTCGACATTACCACTCCAAGCTGGCAAGAATACAGGCAGAGATGCAAACAAGTAACCTAGTGCAGACCATGCATATTTCAAGACAATATCTTCAATCATATTGTATGGAGCCTTAATTCGGAGAACCAAAGCAATATGTTGAATCAACCGCTTATACGTTCTTCTCAATATTGACCTTTCCAACCCAGTACCATCATAAAATGCAATTTCTTCTGCATTGGTGATCAACCGAGTATGGCCGTTTCGGTATTCACCTTCCAGCCTTGCCTCGGCTGCGGCTAATCGCCCAAATGGTGGGGCAATCTTCTTCAAAATCCAGGCCGTCAATGAATAATTGGTAAAAATACCTAATAGCGCCAACGGGCCGAGATTCTTTGAAAGTTGATAACTAAACAAGACAAAATCAACTGATGGCTTGCCCAAATTAGAATACAACGACGCCGCGGCATCACAGAATCTGGTAATATCTGCGGTAATAAACTGGTCCGCACCTTCAATACCGCCATCGATATTATTCACCTTGAAGAACCCTTGCTGGGCATCCATATAAAGATCGTGAACATATCTGATAAGCTTTGTTCTAAATCCGATCGAGATTTTGGACTGCAAGAATTTGATCATGGCGTTTGTATAAGATGCTGGAATAGCCAAAAGCAACCAGTATACCAACCCACGTAGAAAGTCTTTACCATTAGCAGAGATCAAATCTTTGACAATCTGACCGTCCAACTTTGCAACAAGCAAAGACAACCATGTCCTTAGCGCTAAGAAAAACGCATGAACAAACAATAACCCAGTAGTTTTTGATCGCATATGAGGCACAATAATTGACCAGATGGCGCCAAATTCTTTGAAAAAGAGTCCGTTGATGCCTGTTTTTTTCTCACTGGCTTGAGAACCCAAGAACAACCGTCTATGTGCTTCGAAAGTTGATCTTTTTGTCGGTTTGATCACTACCCGTGACTGGCCACCTTTATTCGGTACAAAGATCTCTCTTGACCATCCATCACTTAACAAAACTGATGAAGAAACACGATGTAATTCTTTACCCTTTTCCAAAGTTTTCCGTTTGGCGTCATAAGCGATAGCGGCACCTGAAATCGAAGTGATCGCAGTAAACAATGCAATAAAGATTTTTACCCGTCTAGGTACTCGATTCAAAGCTTGACGAAGAGATTTTGTGTCTTTACGAGCCAAGTCACGAAGAATATGACCCAGAATGCTGTCTGGGCTCCATAAGGTTGACGGAGCTGGAGCCATGATTCTCGTTTAACGAAAGAAAGAAAAGTTAACACAGAGACCCGTTAGATTTTCCAGAACCGGTACTCGCTGTTTTCTTAAAATATGATTCAGGGACACGGAACAACAGCAAAAGAATGTAGAGATGTAAGTCAAAATCGACAGAAAAAAAAGGGGGTATTAAACTAGAAAAGAAAGAGAGATTTTGTAGATATCTCGGATCCCAAACAAATTGGCACGTTCACAGGTTTTGGTTTCTGGATAATGTTTCTTGTGCAAAAGCTCTTCACATGCTAATTAGTTCCCAGACACAAATGTTTGGCGTACAAAATCAATGACTGTTAAAAAGGCACGCGGGTAGATTTTCTACAGATGGCGCGCTTGCATGTGAATTTCTGGGGTAGTGGAGAAACCGAGAAAGTGGTGCACAAAACGTTGGGAGGTTTACGAACGGAGCTCCGGTTGCTGTTTTTGGTAAATGAACGAGTTTTAGCTACAACGGGGGACGGATCGATCGGAATAGGACCGGTTGCGGCAGATTGCTAATGTGGTGGCCAGCTAGCTAGCTAACGACAAACAAGATTTTAGGTTCAGAGTCTTCAACCCCATCCGAATAACAAAAGAGTTTACGGTTTTCGCACCGCTCTAGAATAGAAGGAAGAACATTCCGTAGTCCTCCGAAACACGGCTGCCGCAGTTCTGGTTTTGCAAGTGTCTAAATTTAAGAATAAAAGTTAAACCAATGAAAACGCACCGAAATATAATTCCCGGAATCTATAGGATTGCATCGATATCTAGAGCTCCGTCGAGGTTTTCCGTATCATGGGGTCTGGTGGCCTGATAACTTCAAAGGGACCTTGTCTCGCAACTGTATGGCGTTTGTGGTTACCATTTCAGCCCAGCCTGCATGCGCAGTGCATGCGGCGGACCGACGTAATTGTTCCTGTATCGTGGATATCAAAAGGACAAGGAGCCCAATAAATCCATATTCAAATATGTGAAAACCATTGAATAATTTACGGATAAATTTAAATATTGTGTCAATTGGGTCCTTAAAATTCGTTTAAAAAATGGCAAAGCCCCGATGAGAAAGAATCTTTTCTCTCCGGCAAAAAATAAGCCAAAATCGACAACCAAGGCCATTAGGCAAAGATATCGCCAAAGAGTTAACACCCACGAATAGATTGTTTTTCTTTTACTTTTTTGGGTGTTCCCCTTCCCGTAATTATCCCCCAGTCTGCAGCCTAAAAAAATGCTAAACAATTTGTGAGAGTTCTTTACTTTTTCCTTGTACAGCAAACTACCTTCTTTTGTAGGCTACAAGAAAACTATATAAAGGGTGATTATTATCGCCTTTCTTCTTACTCTGGCCTGATTTCTATCACTTCATCATTCGATATTTTGAATCTACCTTGAACTGAAAATTTAATTATACACTACTAGCAAACGGTATAAATATCTCCAACAATGCAACCAACCTTTATTCGATTTACTAGAATTGCCCACCCACAAAAGTTGGCCAGCGGCGGAATCTTTCAACAAGAATCTCGACGAATCATCAAAACTGTTGGTATCTGGGGTACTGCTTTTACTGGATTCATGTTGTGGCCATATGCTCTCAAGCAATACGAGCTCAAGATCAAGAACTCTCCAAAGAACCACATCGTCTAAAGGACTGACGGAAAAACAATGCATCAAGATATGATGATTCAAGTTCGTGCTCCAATTGTCCATTCTAAGGTTAAACACAAACCATCATCTTCAACAAATGTTATTTATAAGCCTAATAAACTATTTCATCTCTGGCCCATTGCAGGAACGTTAGTACCAGCCATAGTGCTAACGCTTCTAGGAAGTAGCCTATTTGTCTTTAGTGCTACCCTACTTTCTTTACTAATTGTCTCAATGCTGTAAATTCTTTTATTTTTGAATAAAAACTTTATTCCTTGACAGAAATGTTCCCTATAGATCGTTCGAAGCACTATTGCCGCACTGCTTGCCGTGAGGCTGAGCTAACGGAAAAACTCGGTGGTGCTAAGGACCCGACCAACCCACACCCGGTGTTTTCCTTTACGCCAACATCAGGCAAGAAAACCAGTTGCATACCGCTATTCCGAATCGCGATGTATGGATTTAATGCATAATACTTATTAAAGCAAGATTACGCGTTCGGATTAATACATTTTTTTTCAGGTTATCCGCCTGTGGCATCTTTTTTTATTTTATTTTTTATCACTGTTTCAGTAACACATGGATTTTTTTTTATTTTCAGTGTAAGGGTCTTGGTTTTATTCATTTGCTAACATTGCTAGTTGAACCCCACATTCTGGAAAATGTAACTGTTTGTAAAAAGGTTTTGAGTGCTGATTCGATGAAAAAAGAAACAGAACTTTGAATCATTGCCCGGTTATCGGCTGTGGAAACAGATTCGGAATAAAGTTCGAGACTGCGACAATATACCCAAAAAACAGAAATGCAATCTCAATAGCTTCGACAAAGCCAAGATATTCCAATTGATTGTCTATACTAGGTATGTGAGGTATTCAATACATGCATATGCATAGGCTAGTCGTTCTCTCCGTCAATTGTGGTCTGATATTCAGGACCTTGGCAGTATCCTCGGAGTCCTTCTCCGCATACCCGTTACAAAGTACATCACCGTACATTTTTGCGGCGCCAGTCTTTCTTTAGTGAACTTATTAATAAGATGGGATTGCGATTTTAAGAGGGAAAAAAAGACATAACGTAAGCGTTCATAAAGGTATAGACTATATCTATATAAAAAGTGTAAAACATATGCATAAAGAAATGAATGAATGCCACGGATTTATCTCAGTGTTAATAACCAGCTTAACAAGAGAGAATAAAAATAAACCCGGACACGTTTCCCCGTCCAGATAATATCCAAGACAAACTATGCCAAATCTGGAACCCAAAACAGCCGCGTTTTCTAGTCCACAATATCATCAAAGCGCGGCAGAGTTGGTTCCATACGCGCGGGCGAAAAGGGGTTATTACTCCCCATGTTCCGCCGTGTTGGCTGCGAATTGGCCGGTTGTGAAGGAGAATCCGGATTCAGATTTGGCAACGTCGGCTGTCGATTGGTCAAATTTGGAGAGTTACGGGATGCTTCATCTTCGTCAATGTTCATATTCGGCAACGTTGGTTCACGAGCCCGCTGTTGAGGATGGATACTGTCTTGGAACATTGTATTATCTGGGCTGAATGCTTGAACTGGAACCCGGCTGTTTGCTGTTGACGAAGGTTGAGCGTAATCTCCAGGAGAATAAACGGATGATGCTGATGATTGGATTGGTGCCGGTTGAAGCTGTTGTGGTTGTGGTTGCCGCGGCAATGGCTGTGGTACTTGTTGCTGATACCCTGGAACCTGACCAGCAGGGTTGTGGTTTGAAGGAGGTTGTGGCGGTCGTATTTGTGCTTGTGGAGGAGGATTATGACTGACTATCACGTTTGGTGCGTTAGGATTGGTTGAAGCTTGAGCCCAATCTGTTCGGATTGGAGCAAGAACTGGTTTACCGCCCGGTGCACGAGAAACTGGTGGGTATTGAGGCATATTTCCTGATGCTGGTGGTAGATGTTGTGGAAGTTGCGATGGTGGTAGAGGTTGCTGTTGTGGGTTTGGCTGCTGTGGAGGAGGTTGGATCGGGAACGTCGCCGCACGCTGCGGCGCTCGTGGTGGAATCTGCTGCGGCGGGAATACCGCTGATCCTGGAGTATACTGGTCAAAGGTGACAGAACTTGGAGGCTGAGTTGCTTCGGGGCTATGCTGTCGGACCATTTGCGGAACTTGGTTCGAAACTGATCGCACTGGGACCCCCTGATTTCGCTGTGGTGGTGGAGCAAATGTCACGCCAGACCGTGGTGGTGCAAATGGCGAGTCATTCCTCAAAATACCTCCTTGGGGTGATTCCTGCACAGTTGGCATGGTCGTTAATCCTGCCGCTACGGCTCCTACACCTGCACCTCCGATTGATCCATATGATCTGTCGCTGTTATTAGACCGATTGGAGAACGATCTATCCGGTCCGGGGTACGTTTGAATGTTACCAGTCAAGCTGCGTTGCGAGGCCTGGCTTTGTAATGACTGTTGAGATGGGTGTGTCCTTAATGTGGGTTGAGATGGCTGGCTCCGCAGTGAGTGCTGAGATGGCTGAGAATGCAATAGAGAAACATTGCTGTCGTTTGTAGCGTCGGTATATCCATAACCGGTTCGTGAATTTGGATAGTTTTGGTTTGCACCGAATGGATTAGGAGAATCACTAGCTTGAGATCCATTCCTGGACAGTTTCTCTGGTGATGATAAGTCGGCGTCTTTTCTGAATCCAATATGCGTTTTCGTAGATTTCCCTTGGCTGCCCAAAATATCTTCAAATTGCGTGGTATTATCTTCTTCATCGGCAAACAGCACATTTGGCAAAGTTGGTTGTTTAGCGAGTTTCTTATTAGCTTCTTTAAGCTCCATAAGACCCTTCTTGTGATGCTTCTCTACCAATTCTGCAATTCGTCGATTAATTCGCACACAACAATATTCCTCTAACCCAGAGCATGTCTTGTCGATATGAACATACAGTGGAAACGCACACAGCATGGCGATAATAAACTGGATCACACCGATCACCCAAATGAACAAACTGAAAGCCATAACACTGATAACTACAGCTTCAATTACCGAGTTTTGCCCAATCTTCTGAACCGTTTCTACAAAATCTGTATCAATTTTCAGCACCGAATACAACGTCATTGCATTCAACACTTGACGAGGAGAATCTGCAAATACCAGTCGAAGCCACCCTTTAAACGTGAAATAAACAAATAATGCAAGATATTCCGTCTTGTTCCGTGATTTGGTGATTTTGGCGAATAAACAAAAGTATCGATACCCGTAGATGCTGTACAAATTTCGAGCTTTTGGATTCGTATAATTCAGAGACACATTCTTTCCACGCATCACTGACAATGCAACAATGAATTCGTAGATTAGCAAAACCATCGACAGGATGATACAGCCGGCGAAAATCCATTTTGAAATTTTGAATGGAATGGCCGGTTCAATATCGTTCGACCATCGGTTCAATGCTAATAAAACCACGGCTGTATAAATATCTGAGACATACACGGCCAGCGAGATGGCAATCGAGATATACATGAGAATATAACCAGCAAGATACCTAAACGACGTGGAATGAAATTGATGTAAATCCTATTGGTTTGTTTGTGTTAGTACCCAGAGCTCCTTTTGACTATACATACAATGAGGTCGAATTTAGCCTGGTCATGGTGCTGGCGCATCCACTTTCGCCGAAAGAGACCCATTTTTTTCCGGACAGAGCTTTTATTTTAGCAGACAGTGGTCGAAAAGTCGAATATTCTGTTGAGAGAAAAGAAGTTGAGTCAGGATATAAAAGAAAAAACTTGGACGGAAATTGGGTGTGGAAATTGTCTTATAAGGTCAATGAAAAAGAGAGGAAACTGCGAAATACGGATGGTTGGAATCAAGGAGGTATTTTTTTTATAGATCGCCGGCCAGCCTCTGGTTACGTAGTGCATTAAGTCCTTATCCCAGTGTGTGCTAATCTAGGAAACTAGCGCCGCTCGCCCCCTTTTTTTTTTTTACTGGCACGTTCCAAGCGCGGTTCCAGCGTTTCAGGATACGCAGTAGGGTAATAATACTGGTTTATTAATCACCAGTATTATTACAGCTTTCTAATTCACATATAGCCTTTAAAAAAGAGTGTTGGTGTTTCTGTGATCGATACAGAGTTGAATGAAATTGTACTTGCTATAATAGGTTTCGTTAAGTGTTGGGATTATATCGTAGAAAATCATGCAGCTATACAGTTTTTTTATCAGCGCTTGTGTTTTCCAAAGCCCGTTTGGGAAAATACCAGGTACCGTAAGTCTCTCAATTAAAATGCACGCTTTTGAATAATACGCTGACGACTTGCATTGCGTTGCCGGGTTTGTTAGACTTTGATGCGGCGCTAGAGGATGCGGCTTGAGCCCGCCCAAAGACTGCCTGAGAAACAATTTCCATCGTGAATTCTCTCGAAAACCGTTGACAACCAGCAATAACAAATGCGCAACGGGACAACATAAATATCGCCCTGGATGCACACAAGCGTATGGCCAAAACAAGCGAAACGCAGACAGCGTGCATAACGCTCGCTCAGGTGGTAGCGTTTCAGGTTACGCAGCAGGGTAACTGCTTTATTCGTTCGGTTGTACGATATAAGTCAGGTTTGTGGCTGCGATAACGGGCTGCTCGTATATGACCGGCATAAAGCTCCATTTGTTCTTTGGAGTGCAGTGTCACAACTCCATCACCCTAGAAGCTTATCCAACATAAATTTTTGTGTTGCTGCCGCATGCGGCGGCAGGTTATTGTCAGGAGGAAAACCCAAACATAGAGAAAAGTATGGATAAGTTATAGTTATGATAAATATATACACCCGGACTTGAAGTTTTAGACTACTTATAGTACGGTACAACGCAGAATCCATATCTCAACACCGGTCGTTCGTCTTTCCGAAGATCCAGCTTGCCGCATGTATGCTTTAAAATCAGTTATACACTTTGCAAATGGAGTACAGCCATCCGTTACATTCTTATCCAACAATCGTCCACCGACACTGTATTTAATATCATTCTGCGGCGTATGGGAAAACAGCACCGGATCGGCTGCGTTGCTGCAACGCTCAACATTTTCACAAAATATGTTATGGTGCAACGGTCTTAGCAACAAGACATAACGCACTAGGAAATATTGACATGCAAAAAGACCATGTGATGGTATATGTAGGTTAAATTCACCGCCAAGGAATAAAGTGAGGGTATGTAAGACCAATTTGTAAAATGGTTAGTGGTACAAAAGACTTGAAGTAGAAATGGGGAGTGGATCAGTTTTGACTCTGAGCCTAGTTTTTGAGGATACAACCCACTTGTGACTAGGTCGTGCGGCTTGGATCCACTACGGCTGGGAGTGTAAACTTACTCTAATTAGCGATCCTAACAAAATCTGCCATACCGAACTAGAAGTCTATTTCTTTTCATTTATTTCCGGACTTTTTCTCCCCTAGTCAAGGTACGAGAATAAGTTGGTTATTCCTTAGTGGAACCTACGCTTATACTACGCCTACTGCGCCAGCTGTCTGGGTTGGCTGGCGCGGGCGCACTTCCCATTTTGCGATTCCAACACAACAATTAACAACCAACACATAGCCTCCATTCAATCTATCATCTATCATCTTTCAAGCGCCTAAAAGTTGTCGATAGGTAATCAACCAACTATTTTATTAACCAATTCTGAACAACAACAAAAAGATTCAATACTTATAAAGTCAACGAGAATCTAGGAACAATGGCCAATCAAAGTACTCCAGCTGTTGTTATGGGTATGTTTGCAGTTTTGTGGAGAGAAAGGATAAGAGACTAACGTTTTTTTTTTATTAGACAAGTAGGTTATTTTTTTGAAACCGAAGTTATTCTTTAGCAGAGCTAACACTGAAATAGCGGTACTGGTCTTACCAAGCTTGGATTTGCTGGTAATGACTCGCCTTCATTTGTTTTCCCGACAGTCATCTCGACTCGACAAAGCTCGGGTAGCAGCAAGTCTGGGAAGTCTAGTGGCTCGTCCATGTCTGGTAAACGAGGAACGGAAGATTTGGATTTCTTCATTGGCGACGAAGCATTGACAGCGGGACAAGGACCAGGTATGTTTTTTATAGCTTGCTGCTTCGCGTGCTAACTTTTGTTCAATAGGTTATGGTATCAATTATCCGATTAGACACGGACAGATTGAAAACTGGGACCATATGGAACGATTCTGGGAAAGCTCAATCTTCAAATATCTCCGATGTGAACCAGAAGATCATCATTTCTTGCTAACCGAACCACCTCTCAATCCTCCAGAAAACCGAGAAAAGACAGCAGAAATCATGTTTGAAACGTTCAACTGTGCGGGTTTGTATATTGCCGTTCAAGCAGTACTAGCATTGGCAGCATCTTGGACGTCTAGCAAAGTCACTGAACGGACATTGACTGGTACAGTTATTGACTCTGGTGATGGTGTTACACATGTTATTCCTGTGGCTGAGGGATATGTGATTGGTTCGGCTATTAAGAATATTCCAATTGCAGGGAGAGATATCACATATTTCATTCAACAATTGCTAAGAGATCGAAATGAAAACGATTCCAGCTTACGAACCGCTGAAAAGATCAAGGAAGAATTTTGTTATGTGTGCCCGGATATTGTCAAGGAGTTTAACCGATTTGACCGAGAACCAGAACGGTTTGCTCAATTTGTGGTTGACAAGGGACTGGGACGGTCTACTAAAGTGGATGTTGGATACGAACGGTTTTTGGCTCCAGAAATCTTCTTCAATCCAGAACTTGCAAGTTCAGACTTTTTGACGCCACTGCCAGAGGCTGTTGACCAGGTCGTTCAAGCCAGCCCTGTCGACGTGAGAAAGGGACTGTACAAGAACATTGTACTATCTGGTGGGTCTACCATGTTTAGAGAATTTGGTCGACGATTGCAACGAGATATTCGAAGTTTGGTGAATGACCGAATTCACAAGAGTGAAGAATTGGCCGGTGTTCGAAGTTCTGGGTTGGAAGTCAAGGTTATTACTCACAAGAGACAACGAAATGCTGTATGGTTTGGTGGGTCTCTACTTGCTCAAACTCCAGAATTCAAGAATTATTGTTACACAAAGAAGGATTATGATGAATATGGTCCAGGTATTGTACGACAATATTCTTTGTTCAACGTGGTATAATAAAGATGTGAAAAGTGCAAGTACTAAGTAAGCCTCTTTTTGTTTTCTTTCTATATGTACAAGTATTTAGATATTTTGAAACAATTCTTTTTTTGTTATTAAAACTTTTTAGTCAGTACATTCTTGACTTGTGGGACGACGTTATATTTGATAACGATCTTGCCCGAAGTCTGTTTGATGACTAGCCGTTTCTTGTCTTCAATGCCGAGTTCTTCTCTTAGATCGTTCTTCAGCTTGTGGATATCACCTTGGATGTGAGAAATTACTGTATGAATCGTGTGATCACTTTTCTTGTATTCAGTATACACTGGCAGGTTCCCACCTCGAGTCCGTGGCACGAAATACCATCCAGAGCTGGAAAGTTTGGCGCTTGGAAGATGCTGTGTGGAAATCGATTCAAGCGGTGGAAACTTGTCGTATATCGTGTTGTTTCGTGGGTCTGGAGTTGGCGTCACACCCGACTGTGAAGATGCAGCAGTGGAGGATGCAGTCGAGCTGTACCGGATAAAGCTTTGTAAAGCTGCCGTCGTCGGTCGTAGTCTGAGCATGGTTGGTTGTGTTAAAAGGTGTGGGTGGATGACGGTGATATTTTTGGAAGGTGAAATTTTTTGTGTCGAGCGCTTAATTGGGATTGGAGGGCGACGAAATGTTAGCGGGAAAAGGCTACTTACAGGGAAACTTTTCTTCAAAGTGTTTTCTAATTAATCGAATACCGGTGTTTTTATTGATTCATAAGATACATTTTACAATACAGTTTATTAGCGTTCCCCGTCTCCGTTACGATTGGTGGAAGAAAATCTTTCTCCCTCATGTGCGGCTCAGACTTTTTAGTGAGTCCACAACCGTACCATTTTGTCTTTACCACCAGAGGCAACTCTATGACCATCTACACTCCAATCCACAGCGAAAACCTCATCAGCATGGCCGGGTAAGTCAGTCTTGAGTTTCTTCGTCTTAACATCCCAGACTTTCAAGGTTGTATCCTTTGATGAACTGACCAACAATCGGCAATCACTGGACCAGGCACATTGATACACAGACGCAACATGACCTCGGAACGTGGTAATAAATGCGCCATCTCTGCCATCCCATAGCTTGATGGAATTATCAAACGATGCAGATGCAATAAACCGGCCATCTGGAGAAAATGATACATGGTTGACTAGTTTCTGATGCCCCGTGAGCCGTTTCAAAGGCTTATTACCTTTCAAAGGCTCCCAGAGGTACATTGTATAATCATCACTAGCAGTCACGATCCGTTCTGCAATACTTCCACCAACCTTGGCAAGTTTCTCAAACCGCTCTTGTGCTCTTGCTTTACCTTCGGCTTGATCTGCTGGGATTTCTCCTTTATAATCAAACGGCCCAGTCCGCAATGCATAGTCTGTAGATAATGAAATGTGGTTCACCCAATGGGCGTGTGCAGACAATGTTGAGACTAGACGACCATCTCGGGAACTCCAAACCTTGATCGTCTTGTCATGAGATGTGGAGTAAATGTCACCTAAACCACCCCATTTTACACAGCTGACGCTTCCTTTATGCCCAGACATTGCATATTGACAAACCTGGCGATCCAAGTCCCATACTCGAACAGAGCCATCCTTTGACGAGGAGGCTAATCGAGGAGTGTGCCCAACTTCCACTAGATGGTATGGTTCCCAAGACAACGCAGTGATCCATTTAGCATGGCCAGTATATGAAGACCCGACTTGCTCACCAGTCTTTGGGTCCCATACTCTCACTGTATTATCCATTGATCCTGTGGCAATAAACTTCCCATCTGGGCTCCAACACACGGCAAGTACCCAGTCATTATGACCCTTTAAAGTTTTATAAATTGTTTGAGTATCACAATCCCAGATTCGTGCTGTACCGTCTCCAGACCCTGTGACCATTCGAGAGGAGGTATGTGGAGCAAATTGAGATGCAAGAATTGTTGACCCATGGCCGGAAATACCTGCTGAAGACCGAGTAATAGGTTTGACTTTGAACACAGCTCGAGGTGTATAAACTAAAGTCAAATGATCTTCGGTAGATTTATGCCCAGGCTTTAGAATCGAAGAATATATATTATCCGTGACATCAACCATAGAACTCTTATCGCCTTCAGTCTTCACAACGGAGAATGTATAAGGAACAGGATCATCTTCGCTTGATAATAAGCTGTTTAACAGAAATTCCAACTCCTTTTCTGTTGAGTCTCCCTTAACTCGTATACTACCTCCGGTAGACTCACCAGTATCTGAAGCTTGGAACCGAATAGTCACCTGAGGCAAATCATCTGGAACCAAGTCAACTTCTCTTGGGTCTTGAGCTTCTCTTCTCTGTCGTTTTGATGGTGGTGGAACTACTGTCGCCATTCTTTTATCGTATATCGGTATCAGTTGTGTTGAGAATTCTCCGCCCGGGGCTTTTTAGAAAATGAAATTTTCTTGGAATTTTTTTTTTCCTGCCGCACGAACGCAGCCAGGCTATGTGGCGGCTACCAGCTTTAACCCTTGCCCTGGGCCAGTTCGAGCTTATCTGATTCAAAATTTTCTCTCCCAATATTTTTTTTTTTTTTCTCAGGCCATCCCTCGAGGCAACCTAATCAGCTAACCAAACTAATCGACGAAATATGGACGAATTACGACTTGCAGACGGCCAAGGTCAAAACTTGGTCGATTTACGAAACACATTGATGAACGCGGACGGAAAGACCCCGTTGGCCCATCGATTCAGAGCCTTGTTCCACTTGAAGAGTCTGGGAACTGACGGTGATGAAAAGGCCATTGACGTTATTGCCGAAGGATTCAAAGATCATTCCGAATTATTGAAGCATGAAATCGCCTATGTTCTCGGTCAAACCAAGCAGTTGTACTCTATCGAGCCCCTTAAAAAAGCTCTTGAAGATGTGAATCAACAAGCTATGGTGCGACACGAAGCCGCAGAGGCGTTGGGCGCTATTGGTAATGATTCATGCATGGAGATTCTGCAGCATTATTACAAAAATGATCCTTTGGAAATAATCCGACAAACTTGTGAGCTTGCGATTGAACGGATCAACTGGGAGAATTCTGAAGCCCCAAAGTCTGAGGACCTTCAAGAGAGCGCCTACTCATCCATTGACCCAGCTCCACCACTTCCAACCGAACAAAATGACAAGGTTGAACAGCTGAAAACATTGTTGAATAATCCGGATGAGACCCTTTTCAACCGATACCGAGCCATGTTCCGACTTCGAGATATTGGCACAACAGACGCTGTTCACGCATTGGCATCTGGATTCAAGGATCCATCTGCCCTTTTCCGACATGAAATTGCCTACGTATTTGGGCAACTATGCGATCCAGCTTCTGTTCCAGCTTTGATTGAGGTATTGTCAGACTCCAAGGAAGAAGGCATGGTGCGACATGAAGCCGCAGAAGCTCTCGGATCTATCGCAACTGATGAAGTTCTGCCAATTCTTCATAAATTTGCTCAGGACGAAGAAATTGTGGTACGACAATCCGCTGAAGTCGCTTTGGATATGTATGAATTTGAAAAGTCTGGTGAATTGGACTATACGGAGATCAAGGCATAATCGCTGCTGTGCTATGTCTTGCAAAAAAACAACCGCAATTGTACATAGGGGATATATTAATAAATTATAATACACAAAAATGTAATAACACACAAACTAATTGTTCTGTCGGAACTTGTATCGACATTTTGGACATGTATAAAACACAGTAGCACCTTCGTCTGCACTTCGAAGTTGTAGAGTTTGATATGTCATTTCCGGGTTGCCGCACTGTGGGCACTTCTCTTGAATAATAGCCCCATCGTTCACATTATCGTCACCACCAAGTACCGCTTTAACTTCTGATCGTTTCAATTTCAAAGTTGATGGAAATGCATCATCTGCGGATCTCGTAACCACTTTCAAATTTGCAAAGTCTAAATATTCAAGTTAGTTTTTGGAATCAAAAGGTCCAAAAGCACATACCTTTAGATGGATATTGTTGGCCACATTGTGAGCAGTCTAATGTACTATCCTTATCCGTTACACTTGGTAAAAGATTACCACAGTCTGTACAGAAAATTAAACTGCCAACAACAGACATGATTTGGTTAGTATTAAAATCGGTATTAGGGATCAAAAGATCTATTTTTCCTTGGGCCAGCCTGAAAAGTTCAGAAAATTTCCAAAAAAAATATATTTCCGGGGCGCCGCTCCCAAAAGAATTTACCCGGAACCGCGGAAAACGACGCGTCTGTTTTCCATGAAATTCTTCCCTTGACATTTCCTTAACGTTCCAGTCGACGACAGTTTTTCAACAACACATATAAATCAACCATGGCACAACAGCAGGCAATGCCGATGCCTGACATGTCCAATGCTATTGTAGCACAAGACGAAATGGGACGTCCATTTATCATTGTCAGAGATCAAGGGAAGAAACAACGAGTTCACGGCATTGAGGCTACGAAATCACACATTTTGGCGGCAAAGACTGTGGCCAATATCGTACGAACATCATTGGGTCCTCGAGGATTGGATAAAATCTTGATTTCTCCAGATGGTGATATCACAGTTACAAATGACGGTGCAACAATTCTAGGTCAGATGGAAGTGGAGAATCAAATCGCCAAGTTGTTGGTAGAATTGTCAAAATCTCAAGATGATGAAATTGGTGATGGTACTACTGGTGTGGTTGTGTTAGCTGGTGCATTATTGGAACAAGCTTCTGAATTGATTGACAAGGGTATTCATCCAATTAAGATTGCAAATGGGTTTGATGAAGCTTGTAAAACCGCTGTTGCTCATTTGGACAAGGTTAGTGATACTGTTCCAGTTTCAAAGGAAGACAAGACAAATTTGTTAAAGGCTGCTCGGACATCTTTGGGTAGTAAGATCGTTTCCAAAGCTCATGAACAATTTGCAAATATCGCTGTTGATGCAGTCATGTCAGTGGCAGATATGGACAGAAAGGATGTTGATTTTGAACTTATTAAGGTTGATGGGAAGCAAGGTGGCGCCCTTTCTGATACCAAGTTGGTTCAGGGGGTTGTTCTTGATAAAGAATGGTCTCATGCTCAAATGCCTAGAGAAATAAAGAACGCCAAATTGGCCATTTTGACATGTCCATTTGAACCACCAAAGCCAAAGACCAAGCACAAGTTGGACATTAACAGTGTTGAAGAATTCAAGCGGTTGCAAACTTATGAACAAGAAAAATTCCAGGAAATGATTGATAGTGTTAAGGCAGCTGGTGCCAACATGGTTATCTGTCAATGGGGTTTCGATGACGAAGCAAATCACTTGTTACTTCGAAACAATCTTCCAGCTGTACGATGGGTTGGTGGTCCAGAAATCGAATTGATTGCCATTGCCACACAGGGACGAATTGTCCCACGGTTCGAAGACTTGTCCGCTAGTAAGCTTGGATCTGCTGGATCTATTCGACAATTGGAATTTGGTACCACTCGAGATCGAATGTTGGTTGTTGAAGATTGTGCCAATCCACGAGCCGTTACAGTATTGGTCCGAGGGTCTAATCATATGATTGTTGCAGAAGCCCGACGAGCATTGCATGATGCGTTGTGTGTTGTTCGAAACTTGGTTACTGACAATCGAGTCGTATATGGTGGAGGAGCTGCCGAAATTACCTGTTCTCTTGCAGTTGCTGAAGAAGCTGATAGTCGAACTGGTATTGACCAATATGCATTCCGAGCGTTTGCTGCGGCGTTGGATGGGGTTCCAATGGCATTGGCCGAAAACTCTGGTCTTTCACCAATTGAAACCCTTGCCGGAATCAAATCTCGTCAAGTTAATGAGAACAACTCTCGATTGGGCGTTGACTGTCTTGGTACTGGTACCAATGATATGAAGGAGAACTTTGTTATTGATCCATTGATTGGTAAACGACAACAACTGTTGCTGGCTACTCAATTGACCAGAATGATCTTGAAAATTAATGATGTAATTGTTACTGGCAAGGATGACTATTAGAAGATAAAGCGGTGAGAAGACATGTATTTGTGTAAGTAAAAAAATATGAAAAAAGTCATGTACTATCAGAATATGTTGTGTATTTAGGACGAAAAATTCGGACTTATCGGTCAGTTGTCCATATCCCAACGACTTTTAACACCACGACACACGACAAAAACAATGGCAGTACCAGATCTCGTGTTAGACCCCAGTCTTCGTGACTGGGTGTTGTTTCCAATTTTGTTTGTCATGATTCTGGTTGGTCTCATTCGTCATTATGCCACTGTTTTGTTGCAACCAAAGCCGAAGAAGGGTGATCAAAAGGCTATCCGTGAACAGTAGGTTTTTTTTTTAGACGCCAAGAGAGAAAGCAAGACTAACACACATATAGACAATTTTTGACATATGGTGCCAATTTGAGGAACAATGCTTCGAGTATATCGCAAGAAGCATTCCAGTCAAGGCTTGTAAATATCACCGAAGAATTCAAAGAAGGCAAGTACCTTGCGGACCCGGATGCCGCCAACGCTGGAGCTGCGGGGATGAACATGATGACGGATCCAAAGGGGATGGAAAACATGATGGACATGATGAAGGGTCAAATCATGATGGTTGTTCCACAAACCTTGATGATGGGTTGGATCAATGCATTTTTTGCTGGGTTTGTGCTGATGAGATTGCCATTCCCATTGACCATTCGTTTCAAGAGCATGCTACAAAGTGGTGTCATGACCAAGGACTTGGACGTCAGATGGGTCTCGTCATTGTCTTGGTATTTCCTTAACTTGTTGGGGTTGCAAAGTGTATATACCTTGATTTTGGGTGGTGACAATCGAGCAGGTGGAGTATCTACAATGGGTGCAAACCCTTCAATGATGAATTTCCAGCAACCAGGTACCGACTTTAAAAAGTTGTTCAAATCCGAAGCGGAGAATTTGGAATTGGTAAAGCATGAATATTTGCTTGAAGGCATTGAAACCCGTATTTTGAAAAAGTACAAACATTAGATATTATTTACGAATATATTCCTTGTTCCATACCTAATGGGATAGCTTTACCATATATTCCTTTCCATGATGGAGGCTGAACCCATTTTCCATGTTGGATATCAAGTATCGAAGCTGCTTGATCAGCCAACGCTTCTGCATCTCCGAAATTATCCCCTTCGTATGCAAACATTACAACTGCACCGGAATATGGTACAGATTGAAGCAAATCTCTGACAATTCCGGATTCAGGTAATGCTTCAGGTACCGGGTCAACAGTATTCGTAGATAACGACAAACCACTTAATTGATCAGCTAGAGATCCGGAAAAGAACTTGAATTTGTCGTCATTAACTTGGGTTCGCAGTGCTGCATTACTGGATCCAAGTACTAACACATCAGTGAACTTGCCCTCGGTGATGAATGGTACAAGTGTTGCACGTACAAACTGCTCTCTGTAACCCGGTAACGTAGGGGATCGCAATTGGATTAATGTTAGATTTCCGGCTTCATATACTGTAGAGTTGTGTTAGAACGGGATCGAGGGAGGAATACTTTTTGCTTGACATACCATCTCCAGAAGTTGTAATGCCCGGGGTGGCGTTAGATGATGGCGCTGAATCAACTGGTCCAGCAAATGGATAAAGATACTGGTCGTCCAACCTTGATACAATCTTGGCTTCGAGAGTACGTAGGAGCAGATCCATTGCTAGTTGAGGGATATTCCCGCTGGAAACAGCTGGAATTACGAGTACTTTCTTCATTTTTTTTGGCTGGAATGAAATGTGTGGAGTATGTAATTCTTTAAGCGCTTTGGGGTTTTGTAAAGAGACGCGATATCGCCACTTGCAAATTCCCAGCCGCGATTTCTTGTGGAATTTTTTTTTTTTTTTTTTCCGACAAGGACATTACAAATCTCTAATCGTCCAACTTATATTATTATTATTTCCACACAGAAATGCCTGCGAATATCATCTGTATCGGCATGGCGGGTATGCTATAATATATTATCAAATAGAATCTAACAGAATTATAGGGTCTGGTAAGACTACGTTCATGCAACGACTCAACTCTCATTTACACAGCAAGAAGAAACCGCCATATGTGATGAACCTTGATCCGGCCGTGGTCAAGGTACCATTTGGTACGAATATTGATATTAGGGATTCTGTGAACTATAAAAAAGTCATGAAGGATTACCAGTTAGGACCAAACGGTGCGATTATGACGTCGCTGAATTTGTTTGCTACGAAAATTGATCAAGTGCTAGGGTTGATTGAAAAACGAGCGCCAGAAGTCGACCATGTGATTATCGATACCCCAGGTCAAATCGAATGTTTTATTTGGAGTGCAAGTGGTGCTATTATCACTGATGCGTTGGCTTCAGCTTTCCCAACTGTTATTGCTTATATCGTTGATACACCACGGACGTCGTCGCCAGCTACGTTCATGTCGAACATGTTGTATGCTTGTTCAATTCTTTACAAAACAAAACTACCAATGATTGTTGTTTTTAACAAGATCGACGCCAAGGATGCGGCATTTGCGAAAGAGTGGATGGAAGACTTTGAAGTGTTCCAGCAGGTATTGCGAGAAGATCAGGACTTGAATGGTGAAGGTGAAAATAGTTCGGGTTATATGGGATCATTGATGAACTCATTGTCTTTGATGCTTGAAGAGTTTTACCGACATCTAGATGTGGCTAATGTATCGGCATATACTGGTGAAGGGTTTGATGAGTTTTTGGATGCGGTCGACAATAAAGTAGAGGAATACAACCGGGATTATAAAGTCGAACGGGACCAGATCATGAAACAACGGGAAGAAAACGCTGCTGAGAGAAAGACGAAGGATTTGACAGAGTTGATGAAGGATATTGGGTTGAAGGATGAGGAGAATAAAAAGGGTAAAGAAGCACAGGGCGAACAAGTCGATTCGATTTCAGATACTGAAGATATTCCAGGCGAAGAAGATGAGAATGCGGGGATTGTGGAGCCAGATATGTTTGAACCGACTCGAGAATACGGCTTCCCAGATAGACAAGGCGAAATTAACGAATCTACTGATCAAAGTATCCAGGATCGGTATAAGGATGCTTTGAAAGATACGGCACCGGATCGAGAAGCGGCATTAAAACAGTATTTGGATACCATGACGAAGTAATAACAAACAGAAACAATTTAAAAAAAAATAAAATATAAAACCATTTGGATATATACGGCTAGTGTTCATATATAACTACTTATAATAAATTTTGCAAACTGTATTCAAAAAGAAAAAGGAAGACTTATCGTTTAAAGTTTTGTGGCCCCACTAGCTGCGGCTCGGCTTCGTCCTTTTCATAAATGGCACCAGCATCAATACCCTTCTCTGGAGCCAAATGTCCTGGAACGGGAGAATTTTGTAAATCAACCTCGACAGCTTGCTGGTAAGGCGGTGACACTCCTTTCAAGTGATTATCTGTCAGCATTGGTTGTTGCTCTGGCTGCTGTTGGGGATAAGGTGGAAGTGGTCCTTGTGGTTGTGGTTGTGGATGTGGATGTGGATGCGCTTGTGGTTGTGGGTGTACTGGAGATTGCGGATGTGGCTCCTGTGGCCGTGGACGAGGCTCTACTTGTGGTTGTGGTTGGATCTGCACCTGTTCTTGAGGCTGAACCTGCGATTGCGGAGGTGGTTGTGCCTCCGACTGTGGTGACAGTTGAGCCTCTGGATGTGGTTCTGGATTGAATTGAGCTACTTGCGACTTCGGTACTGCCATCCCCAGTTTCTGCTGTTTGTCGTTCTCCCCAATGGACCCTTTCGCATCCTTTTCAGAACTGGCCGGCGGGAGATCAACATCGTCCATAACCGACTTCATTTGCCATGGCTCGTTCTTACCGCTCTTGAAGACCAAATGCGGTTTCCTCAGCGCCAGGTCAACAATCGTGTTTGCAAATTCCGAGTTGGCCCAAGCAAACCATGGTCTGGTATACGAGCTTGGCCCCGATGGCATATCCACATGAACAGACTCGTGCATCAGCCCCAGCCCAGAGGTGCTCTTCATCACCATATCCAACGATTTCTTAATTTCATTATCATTATCAGTAGTCCGCATAATCAAGAAATGAGACATTGGCCAGGCATTCCGTGTGCCGATATGTGGACCACCTATCCCACTAAAGTACTTCCCGGTCAGGTAGTATGGGTTGCCAGCCTTGGACAAAATCATTCGCCGGGTGTTCTTATAAACCTGATTGTTCTTGTCGCAGAACCCGAGGTCTGGAAGCGCAAGGAGTGACGGCATATTCGCATCGTCGAGGTTGATCACCCCACCAAATCCATCAACTTCATATGCAAACACCTTGCCAAAGTCTCGGTGAGTGTGTGTACCATACTCCCATACTCCGTGTTCAATAATCTTGCCCAATGCTTGCAGCTCATCAGCCAATTTCTCTTGTTTCGCTCGGTACAGTAATGAATGCGCCCGTTGCAATTCAACAGATACCTGTGCATTAGCTGGAATGAACAGCTGGAAAATCGTCGCGTCATCAGAAGGCCGAAATGCTGAACGAACAAGAGAAGTGTTTGATCCAATTGGATTGCCTTCACCAGACAAGGCCAATGTCTCAGAGCCGCTATTTGTATGTCTTTGGAACGAGTACTTGGCATTGAGGGCGTTTCCTTCTCCATCATACGTCCCTTCCATCTGATCCCGTAACAATTTCAAGAGTCTGTTTGCTACCGTAACCCATCGTTCAGTAACAAACGAGAAATCGCCAGTACTCTCAAAGTATTGATTTGCCAATGAAAAAAATGACGCTACCGAGTCCAGTTCATACTTGCATTCAAACACTTGTTCTGAGTCAAAGTTTGGATACACCACATCAGATTGCTGATTTGATTCTAAAGGGATCCCAGAGCCTTTTGGTGGGTTGAATGCGTTACAATAAGGATTGTCCATCAAGTACTCTACGTATTGATTAATAGTACCCACAAATAAACTCCTCAACCGCTCATCCTTATTCACCAATGGAAGATACGGCAACAACTGTCGTTGCGAATCTCTGATCCATTGAGCATTGATATCACCAGTGACAATGAAGGTCTTGGCACCACTGTTGTCAGTAGAGTTGCCATCGGTATGCCACCGAATTGTGGTGTCCAAGGTGTTCGGGAAGCAGTTTTCAAACATCCGAGCCAAATCAGGACTCGCCAACCGAGATTTCATTGTCGAAATCACCTTTTCAACCAACGGAGAGTTGAACGTTCGGCATTCTTCCTTTGGACGTTGAAAGGGTAGTTTGAGTGGACCGTCACTTAACGGACGATGTGCAACAGATGCATATGTCGTAAAGCTAGGGCAATGGCTTGGCACGCCATTGATTTCATTGCTGTTCTGGCTAGTAGAATTATTCGTCCCTGTATCATTTGTTGAAGCGGCATGATCTATAGCAGATTGGATACTCTTATTGTCTTCGTGTTGAACACTCTGTTGAACATTCTGTTGAATACTCTGCTGGACACTCTGTTTAATACTCTGCTGGACACTCTGCTGGCCACTATGCTGGGTTTCGCGATCATGTGTATCATGGTGATTATCTTGATGCTGTTGCTTCTGAGGATCTTTTTTCTGTTCTTCACGTCGAACATACCGCATTCCTTGATGCTGCATTACAGAACTTGTTTCACACTTGTTGACATGCTCTCCCCCTGCACTCGATGATTCAGGTTCTTTATATGTTGCGGCTGGATGAGACATACTGGGTGAGTGAGGCTCGGGAGATGCAACTCCAACATCTAGACCTGCTGGCCGGACATCATCCATATAGCCAATCGGAATATCTGGACTAATCGCTTGTTGTGCAAAATCTGGAATATATGGAGCTAGTGGAGCGGATGGATGTTGAGGTGCTGGTTCCTGAGGTGGCGCTGGTGGAGCTTCTGCGGGCTGTGCTTTCTCAGGATGATGTGGTACTGGTGGCACGTCTACCGGAGCTGGACTGGTGATTGCAGTATCAATATTCTCTATCGCCGCTTCTTTAGCCTTCTCTTCCTTTGTTGTTTTCGAACTATCTGATCCTCTTCTCAACCATCGTCTACTTGGTTTCCCTTCACTTCTTTGACGAAGAATTTGCTGTTGCGCTTCAGCATGTCGATGTTTCCATCCTTGCTTATCGGAGCCCTGAGGGTCAACTGCATAAAACATGTTTGGTTCGAAACCATCTCCGCCTTGCGCAATTGCGACTAACAGACAAATCGCCCCAATTACTACAATTGCAAGCCATCCTATTTTCCAGGTTTGCAAAACCCCCATTCTTTCTTGTTAATCCTGTTGATGTAGATAAATAAAACTTGGAAATAGAATTGCGATTTATTCTTCCTCCCTCCTCAAAAAGTACACCATATAAAGTTTGGAGCAAACTAATTTTTCAACTCGTACATTAACCTTGCACGTTCTTGTTTAGCCCGTTGTTCGTACTTTCGGGCAGATTTCGCGTCAAATTGCTTGCTTGGTGATTCCGTCTTCATTGGCGACGATGAATGTCGCTTTTGAGCTACACCTACTCCAAGTTTGTCGTTTTTTACCCGAGTCTTGATCGGATCTCGAGATCCTTCACGCCCTTTGGACCCCAAACCATGCCGATGAGATGGTGACCATCCGTACCTCTGCAAATATTGAAAACCGGTGCTTTCTTCAGTGAATACTAACGGCCGCAATGCTTGTTCGGCCGGATTAGGCGCCGACGCTACTTGGTGGATTGTAGACAAGTGATGTTTCTCTTCATCAAGAACTGCTATTCCACAATCCGAGCAGATTCTAGATCTCTGCCCAACTGCATGATTCACAATCGAACTGTATATAGCCGATATAGTACCGCCATCGACTTCATGGCCGAGCTCACCCTGTTTCACAAACTTGATAAACGGGCGTTTATGTAACTGCTGGGATGTTCCTCGAACTGTGCGTAGTTGAGCTAAAGTCTCATATTTGAAGTCCATTCGTACATTTGTTGCCTGTAGAAAACAAAGAATGAAAAAAAAAGGAAAGCAAAGCAAAAAAAAAAAAAAAGACCTGGGAGTTGTATACCACACTGTCGTAAAACGTCAGGGCCGCGTCGTGTCGTGTCGTGTGCGTACTTCGGCTTCCGCCTGTCTGGGTCTTTTTCTCCCCACCAAAACAATCGCCATTTTATCGACCCATTGTTTTTTGACTTCCAATTAATCCTCCAAATCGTGTACCAATTCCCAAGCATTCCAACAAAGGAGGAGAACATGGATTACTTACCGATGTCTGTCTATTCGGATGAAGAGAAAATACCATCTGTACCTGACGCTTATTTGTTTACTTTTCTTGGCCCACAGCTTAAAGATCAAGTAAGCAAGCTTCCACAAAGTGAATTAGAACGGATCCGAGGTCGTCAAAGGTCTTTGCAAGATGAAATCGCTAGGTTTTCAAAACAAAAAGTCGACGAACTTACCCAATTTACTCAGCATGTATTAAAGTCTCAGAAAGAGAAAAATGACGCAGCGGAAGCTGCGACCAAAGAACAACAACAACGACAACAAGCAGAAGCAAAAAGTAGTACCAGTGATGTGTCTTCACCAGCTACACCAGAGTCATCATTCTCGTCGATCGATTCGACAACTGGAAGAACAATTAATAGACCACTAAAATCTAGTTTGGCCAAGTCTCGGTCATTGTCAGATGTTAACGACTCAGATGGTAGTGTTAAAAAATCCCCCAAGCGAGTCATGTTTGCGCTGAAGGATGAGGTGTCAGTAGCAAACTCAGATCATAATGATAATGATGGCTCTGATATGGATACTGGTATTGATGATGCTATCTCTGATAGCGATAGCGATAGTGATGAGAACGATAAGAATGAACGTGAGAATAGTGATGATGATGAAAATGACGGTAATCATAATATTCTCGGTGAACAGGTATATCTAGAGCCTCATGAAATCGAACAAGAATTGAGTAGCATTTCGATGGATGGGATGGTCCCTGATGAACTTGATTTCTCTGGGACAAATACCGATGGTAAGGATGATACAGACAATGAAACATACTCTTCGGAGGAAATGTTTGAATTTGACGAAGCATTGACAGAGTCAGCAATGCGGCAAGAAGCACTGGTATCACCCACAGAAGCAGCATCAAAAAATGAAGATTACAGTAAAACAAACCCAGCTTTGAGGGACGATTTGTTGTCGCCTACCTTGGGGTCATCAATGCCGACGCATGGAGATTTACCGTCTGTCAGCGGTAGTTTCAAACCTCGTACAATGGAAAAATATCTGAACGATGAGTTTGACGATGAGAGTGCCGGATATAGCATTCCGTCGAAACGAGCATCTTCATCTAATAATGACACTGAAACGTCCGCATATGCATCATCCGTTCCAATTGATATTTTAATGCCACCTTTGCACACTGGCGATAGTGACGAGAACACTCCATCGGCAAGACGCAGCTCGTTGGAAACATTACAGCCTGCAACAGTCGCAGAATCGAACGCAAGTGTTCCCACCCACCACCATGGCCTACCAGTCGATATTGAAGCAGAAACTCGCCGGCGTGAGATTCGCTCTAGTGCGGAATATCCGACCTTGCCGGAAGAAGATGAAGTAGCCGAAGCGTTAGCAGGTGGAGGACAGGATGCTGCCGGTGGCGGAGTGTCAATGACGGATACAACTGAAGCGACTGCTGCAGCATTTGGATCAATCGGTCCAGCAGCAGCAAGCTTGAATCCGGCAAGAATGAGTTTCTCTGAACGTATGGCTTGGGAACAACAAGCTACTTATCGTGACTAGAACTCTGGGATTCTTGTATAATTGTAGAGAAAGAGGGATGATGTGTGGTTGTATTTGTTTTATTTTTTAATTTTTCTTAATTCTTATATAGTATTTATTCGACGTTTTGTTCTAACGCTAATATTCAAGCTGCGATTCTACGCCGCATTCGATCTCAGCTGGACTGAAACTATAGATGTGACCTCGGCAGCCTTTAACTATGGCTCTGCATGTTTTGTTGGCATGTTCAGTTTTCTTTCAAGCGGAGCCGTCTAGTTCTAAATTTTCTGTAGTGTAGATCTCACAGCTTCAGTACACGGCTGTGCGGCGCACCAAAACCGTATATTCGACCAAGAGCGCCTTCAAGTCTAGTAATAGCTTCGTTAACTCCTTGGGGTTGTTCCGTATATATTAAACTTGTTTCAAACATTTGAGTTCAAAGATTTTATGCCAAGCCTAGGAAATGCGCTCGCAAAAAAGTTCTTGGCTAAACCAAACTCAACTGTTATCCAAGACCACCTCATAGCTTCCCAGCATTACGTTTCTCTTACGGTTATTGATCAGGGCCTAATTTACCTATTTGACGAGATGAGGCACGAAGTTGGCAAACAGTCTTTTTTTCGGGCAGGTCATGGTAACCTGCGTGTCGAAAGGGTTTCCCCACCAATCGGCGGCCCCATGCTGGCTGGAATTAGCAGTTGTGTGCGGCATATCGGACATGGCCACTGCCGCAGATGCCCGTAAAATCGGGGAATGCTTCCCGCGGCGGTATAAAAAACCAGATTTATATTCGACTATTGCATAAACATTTTGATCTTGAATTTATTTTCAAAAACTATATAAAGAGCGTCGTTTCCCCAGTACCTTTTGTGTTTTTCTCAACAAGTAATCAAATCCAAGTAAAAATGTCTATTTCCACTGTTTCTCAAGACGAATTTAAAGCACAAACCACGAAATATGTTGGTAAGTTGTTTTTCCTTTAACCATCATAACAATCATGAGGGTGTGGGACCCTAAACTCTATTAATACTAACTAATCCCCCACAGACGTTATCGCTGAACATCTCGGTGGTAAAATTGTCTCAGTATCTGATGAATGGTTTGCTCCAGCTTCCAATATGCTGAAAGCTGATCCACCATTTTTTGAACGAGTTTTCATTCCATCAGGCCTCAAGATATGCACTTTCCCCCTTTCTTTTTTTACCCTGGTAACTGTGATGGATGTCTCATCAGTGATTTGCGTCGCCGCACGATCTCAAGCATTCTTTCCACACAAGCCCACGGAATCAATGAACGAACACGTTTTTATACAATATGACTGACACTTTAGCACATGGATGGTTGGGAATCTAAAAGACATAACCAAAATGAATTTGACCACTGTATCATCAAGCTTGGTGTTGATTCCGCTCGTTTGAAGGCAGCCGAAGTCGACACTGCTTTTTTTGTTGGAAACTACGCTCCAGCTGTGTCTGTTGAAGCTACCTATGTCAACGACGAGTCGGAATTAGAAAATGCCACTTGGGATACAATTATCGGAAAACAAGTCTGCCAACCAGATCGCCGACACTTCTATGTCCGGGATAGCTTGACTGAAAAGGCTTACTCCCATGCCCGAATCTGTCAATACCCAGATGGCGGTATTGCACGGTTCCGGTTATATGGATCTCCAGTTGCTGTATTTCCAGATGACTTGAACACTGAAATTGATTTGGCTCATGTTTCCAATGGTGGGTTAGGTCTTGTGGCGACCGACGAGACTTTCGGTGTCGTGAGTAACTTGTTGCTACCCGGTCGGGGTATTGATATGTCAGATGGATGGCAGAGTGAACGGTCCCGAGAACCTGGTCATGTTGACTGGGGTATTGTGAAGCTGGGTACCCGAGGACACATTGATTGGGTTCTTATTGATACTGCCCATCATTTAGGAAATTACCCACAATCTGTGACCGTGCATGGGTTAAATGCAGCAGACGACGAAGATGACGCAAAGATTGCTCACGATGATCCACGTTGGGCATCTGTCCTTCCACGATCAAAGACTGCCGCTCATACTGAGCATGAATTTAAGCAGTTGGATTGCAGTAAGGACGATAAATTCACCCATGTCAAGTTGACAATGATTCCTGACGGCGGAGTAAAGCGGTTGAGAATTAATGGTCGACGGTCGGCATAGGTATTGTAATATAGCCACTTTATAGCTACCTTATATCTAACTCTCCCCAATATACTATCTAAATTTAAAACTACTCCTGGAAAGTTAGTCTCTCAACTGATGTAAAATGCTGAATGGAGCGGAGATGCGATATTTAAGCGCCGCGCATTCCTCGTGCGGCGGCGGCTTAGTAAGTATATTGGGAGGCATCCGCGGGCGGACAAATTTCTCTTCCCCTACACAGAACATCATCCATCAATTCGTCAACCCTCAAATCACAATGACTGAAGCACATGGATATGAACACCCCGATACGGTACCCATTGATTTAAGAAAGGCTGGAAAGACCCTTCATCACAGCGTTAGTGGGTCGCCTTCTCTTTCTGACGATGACATTTGGGGGTCAGAAGTTGACCATATTGCCACACCTTATGATATCACCACATCGCAAACGATACGGCTGCAACGGGAACACCATAATTCCGGTTATCTCGAAGGCGTGACTGCGTCTAAAGACTTAGCTATCCAAGTCGGGTTTGATGCTGGGTATCCGATTGGTGCTCAGCTTGGGTTGCGTGCCGGAAGAGTTATCGGCGAGTTGCAAGGGAATAAACAGTGGAAAGAGTTGGAACAACAAGCAACAAAGGAGCTCGCAGTGGAGAAAATTCTCACACCAGAATACTGGACGAATGACGCTGAACCGGGATGGACTGATAGCACACATCCATTGATTTTGAAGTGGGAAATGAAGTTGGAAGGCTTGCGGCAACAGATATAGGTCAAAGACGAATGGCCGCATGCTACGAGGCGCATGAAAATAAAAACAATTTAAAATATAATTGTAATTATTATGCATCAAATAAATAACATTAACGTAGATCTACCAGAATGAACACCATCCTACGTAATGCTGGCACAGATTCTCGATATTCGTGGCATCGGCAATCAACTTGTCGACTTGCGACGTCACGTCAAGATCATGATTATTTACAAAATCATTTCCAGCAAGTTTGTTCTTAATTCTGGTGAGGACAATTTCAGCCCGTCGTGCTCGATGGCTTGAGCCATTTGGATCCACCTGAGAAGATTCGGTCTGATCAAGTTGTGCTCGTCGTTTCAATTCCGCTGGATCAATGTTGCTATACGCCATGCTTGTTCGACGTTGCTCATCAACATCACCGGTACCACCATTCTTTGGGTCGATTCGAGTGGGCAATTCAAAACCCCAGTTGATCAACGGATCATATGCAAACGCTTCTAGAATAGCCAGTAGTGATTCAGAATTATCCCGTAACAACCGCATCACATGCTCACATGTAATCTGGAAGCTACCTTCAATACCAGAAACCTCCATAGCATATGTAAACATTCTAGTCAACCGGAATGGTACCTTCTCTGGGAACTTTTCTCTCAATTGAGCAGCTTCAAAACAATCACCAAAGTCAATATGGATTACCTTACCGGAGTATCTATCCAACATCAAATTCGATGGATGACGATCACCAAGACCAAGAATATATCCGACCATCGACATTGTAGCAAGGGATCGAGTATACTGGGTTCGCCGATCCAACCAGGCTTCGGACGAACGACTCTTTAACCACAAAACTCTATACAGATCTTGACCCCTGGTATTATCCAATGCATATGTGAATACTTCAATCTTTTGCAAATGGCTCAAACTATAGTAGTCTGGAGCCATTTGAGTCATAATTCGGTGCTCAATGTTCAAAAGAATCTTACCGTCCCGATATTCCTGGATCAATGCATGGAATGTATCTGCATGTGGAACCCAACTCAACATACCCGCCTTTGGTGACAATGGAACAGCTGCATATGATTGGATATGCAAATGCCGCTTGAAACAGTCTGGGTCACCTGCAAGCAATGTATTAACCAACCCAAACAATTGCATGACCAAATTATCCTGCCGAATATCCTCATGGCCTTTCAGAAGATAATAGTAATCTCTACCGTCGCTACCTTTAGCCATCATCTTTCGCGGCCGCTGCTTTGTCGAAATAACTGTGAAAGTTGTATCAAACTTGACAATCGTAGTGACAGGTTTTCCTGGTTCATACGTACCTGGTAGCGCCAGTTCTAAATTGTGAACACCCATAAGCTTTGGCGAAACATATTGTAGTTCCAAACTTCTGAACTGGGACAATTGTCGATTCAGCCGCCGGAAAACACTATAGTAAATATCCCATGCTTGGTTCAGCTGAGTCAAATCTCCAGTTTTCTTGAAATTCAACGCCCATTCATATGCATCATGCAAATCTCGGCCAAAGGCCGTCTGGAATGAAATTTCTCTCAAAGTCTCAGGTCCCTACAATTTTTGTTAGTAAATTTTCACTCATCATGAGTACACATACCCGCTCCAAAGATCTATGCAATGGTTCCAAAGTGCCAAACATCTTTTCAATATTATGGTCGCCAAAGAAGAATCGCGACGCATCTTCCAAACCTTCGTGCCATTGTTCATGCCACAACACTGCGACACGAATCAGTTCATCACTGACTAATTCAGCCTGGTCAACCAACGATGGGCTGTGCGATCGCATCTTGCTCAGAATATTCGATGCGGCTTGTTGACGTGACACACTATCAGATTTGATGGCGACTGTCAATGGATACACCAACGCTTGTGGATGCTTCTTACCAAGCTCGGTCAGCAACCCGTGCAACGCCTTTGCAATTACTGGGTCTGGTTGATGAATCCGTGAAATTAATTGAGGTACTACATCCAGCCATACCTCCAAACGAATCAAACGAATACCATCTTGCATTGATGCAGCAGGCTCAGGCTGATCACCATATTTGAACCATAACGTCAACAGCCGCAGGGTATCTTGCAAGGACTTTTGTTCTGACAATGCGATAGAATGGAAAAACCCATTAATGGCCGGACAGACATGCTTCGTAACCAAATCTCCTGGTACAGGCGGTGGAGTTGGAATGGGTTCAATAACATTACGTTTTTCCCCAGTAGCATCAGAAACCTCCTTATGATTATCAACAATTTCAGCCTTTTTTGCTTTGTTGCGATCGTACATTGAAACCACATCGAAATTGGCCAACGCCCAGTTATGCCATGCCTTGTACCAATTGCTATCGAAATGAGTAGCCAATAAATAAGCCCCAAGAACTGTATCTGCGTCCTCCACCTTCCAGTCCTTTCGCAGTGCAACTTGCCACTCGCCTTGTTTCAAGAAACACCGGGCAAGAAGCTTGGTATAGTCTTTGACATCCTGGGAAGCTCCTGGTCGTTCTGACGGTAGCGCTTGCACCAAAAAGTCCTCATTACTGAGTTGCAAATCAGCAGCCATCCGGCTACTGAAATCCAGCAAATGATTCAATGCCTCCCGCTTGTTGTGGGTTGCCCACATGTATTTCAATTGAGCATACACAACATGAGGATTAGCTCTTGCTGATGGCCGCCCATCTTCATCAGATTCAAGTAGTTGGTTCAATGACTTTTCTGCGATACCATTTCGGCCAGATTTTCGACAAAGATTTGCAAACTTGATCCACATGTCCATATCTTGCTTTGGGTCAACTACCAATGCACGAACCTTAAGCATTCGTTGCCAAATATCCACATTGCGTTGACAACCCTTCAACCGCTTCATCCACGTCTTTCTCATCATTGCCTTTTCTTCAGCATTCTCTGGAAGCGACTTGTACGTGATAATTTCTTCCAGTTCCGACAGCATCTGCACTCGAACAATAACCCCGTATGCACGGTTATAGCTTTCACTTACTAGCGCTGTCAGTTCCGTTATTAATTGGTCACGTGCTTTGACAATTTGCTCGCTAGCTTCTTCAAAATTATTTCGATGGATATACAAAATAGAATTGAAGAATGAACGGTCTGGGGAATCTTGTTTCATGACAGAAATATAAGTGTCCATTTTTTCCCAATGGCCCAACCCCCATGAAGCCGCAGCAGCGAGCGGCGCAACACTCCGTCGTACTTCGTTAGAAGAGTTGGTCCATTTTTCTTGAGCCAGTTTCGATAATTCTTCCCACTCGCCCAATGCATGTAAACATCGCATCTTACCCATAGTAACTTCCATCGTCTCTTCGTCTTCTTCGCGTCTGTTATATGCGTCCAATGCATCATCCCATCTCTGCAACCGTTCATACCACGTCTCCTTGAGTTGCAAATCATGATGTTGCTGCGCGTGTTTTAGAATACCAATAGCCGCATCAGATTGTTGCAACTGGTTATTGATGGTGATCAAGTTCTCGATAGTTGGAGTTGATGGCTCCTGCATGAATTCCAGTTCCTTGTAATGAAGTGCCTTGGCATAGGCATGACATCGTTGAGCGTACAGTGCAAGCGTTCGAATGTCCATTGGCAACGGCTTTTCATCATGCTCCATGAATTCTGCAAGATTCAGTAAAGTTTGCAGCACTTCCGGAGGAATGTTACTGGAAGTCAAGGCTGATTCAATTGACTTTACTAAATCTTCCTTGTACTGGTCATACAGCTCAGTCCAGCAGCTGAAG